>LD347102.1:101917-113346 GCA_001465055.1 Ptychodera flava | reverse complement strand
CAAGTTTTTTACAATATCAACCTTGCAAGTGACACAAAGAATGCGACTTAAAAGCGGCTAGAAAGATGGGAAAAAGGTTCGGTAAGATAGGTCCCAACGTAACGTCACGCCACATAAAATGCCGCTACTCGCCGTCAATCTGAATTTATTCACCGATACGGTCATCACACAAATCCAGCGATTTTCCTGGTATACACGCGACTGGTGTCATATCTAACATTGCTTTAAATTTTTCAACACATTGCAACTATTTTACTATGATCATGTCGATGACAGAACAAAAAAACAATGCAAAATTTCGATCTAATTTTCCAATACAACGGAAGAACGCTCCACATTTACGACGCCATTTTGTTTGCGATCAAAAATTCTGACTCAGTAAAAAGAGGTCGATCTGCTGTCGATTCGGAAACCAAAACACGTAAAAAAGCATAGTCACATTTTTTTCAGCTCTCTATCTTGCAATAAATGTTATTGTCTCAGAACAGCTCAGGTAAAAATGTCTGATTTGGGGGTCGGTAAAAATCGAGACGCACCCGAAATAAAAGAAAGACAACACAACGGCGAGGCATGAGATGACTCCCGTGAGAAAAAACACTGTTTTCACTAAAATGAATAAGGTAATTGATGAAAAACCGGTGTACTCACCTTCTATCAGAAACACAGAATTGTCCTAGTGTACAAAAGATTCGACAAACTTGCGGATGGGATGACGAAAATCAATAAAATTGCCAGCGTAATGGAGCGAGGGAGCTCACGAACTAGGGGGACGCTAACTGCTGTGACGTCATCGACTCCCAAGCGTTCCCGAAACTCGGATTATGCTAACGGTACCGGTGATTGACACCTTTTAACAACAGCGTTTCTTGACCGTTTTGTGGAGGGACCGTGCATGGACATAAGAAAAAGTTGTTGAATACTCACTGTTTCAGTGAATCCGACATGATGAGAGTTCTCAAATCAAAAACTGTTGCCGTGCTCGAATACAAATGTCTTCTTATTAAATTACGTCATTGTTATACAAGAGTTAGCATTCCGAAGTCTGCCACCCTAATTTTTCAAAGTTTGGAGAAGGGCGGCATTTCCATTTGAACGATTGAACGACGTGAAATGCACAATTCCATCGCATACAATCCGGCAATGTGTACGTACTGTATACGCTCCAGGTACGTATAAGCTTATACTCCACAAAATGGCCACAGGCGGCGTGAACTTTCTTAAAGGATTTCCTAAACGTCCTACTTGTTATCTTAGAGATTCACATGTGATGTCCTGAAAGGAATTCTCTGCAGTAATTCCAGTTTCTGTCAACATGCAAAGCTCAACGACATGATTATAGTATGAGACGTGGTGTACAGACGACACATTCACGCGCAAGTAGATTCAATTGCACATGCTCATATTGGCAGACTACACTGGCAAACGAGTGCGCATACGTGAAGTTATATTTGCAGCACAGATTTCGCGGAAAAACTCATGCGTTTGCTCTATTTCCATCCCAAAACTTCCTCGATTGCTGACAGTAAATGCACATAAACAAAATAAAACCCAAAAACGTCAGCACAGGGAGAGGGTTTATGGTTTTCGCCACAACTACAAATGCCACGCTGAAGATACGTTTAACAGTCGCTGTGCCTTGTTTGTGGGCGCCCACGTACGACTGCCACGATGGGCCTGAATTCGAAGGCTACGCTGTGCAGCTCAGCAGCTGTGAGCACGCGCTGCAAGACACATGCACAGCGACTGTAGGTTTTTGCAAGTATATGAATATTCATAAGGGTAGTGATGTCAAAAGAAACACCTATCTAACTGGGCGGAGAGAATATACGTACGACAATAAGAAGTCACCGCTTATTAACAAAATTAAAAAAACAACACCTTTTTTCAGAATTCCCACGGCTTCAATGAATTTTTATTATATTTCTATATAATACTTATAGCCCCTAAACTTGTAATTAATATAAGTATTATATAGAAATAATAACGCGAATAATAATAGGTTCAATTTCCGTGAAATTTTCACAATAAGGATATTTTGGGTCGAAAAGACCAAATATGATATCGATTTCACTGCCCCATGTTTCCTTGGTAACCATTTTAGGGGTTGAAAATTTCAGTTTTTCTAATATTTCATGAAAAGTTACTTTGATTGATATGAAAATTATCTAGTGGGGGGAGTTCGGGTCAGAGAACACAAAAACCAGACTTATTTTAATGTTTCGAGTTGCCATGGTAACTATATTGGGATTGAAAATGTTACGTTTTCCCTAATTCCTATTAAAGAACGATTGATTGATGTAAAAATTTGATCATGAGGGTTTGTCTGGTTAGCACACCAAAAAATATCACACTCATTGTAATGTGAGATGTTTCCATGGCAACCATTCAGTAGTAAAAATTACCATTTTTTAAAGATTCCATCTAAAATCCAGGAATCAATAGAATGTGTAATATCAAAGGGATATTTTGGGTTAGAAAGACCAAATATCCAGTGTAAAAATCCAGTAATCAACAGAAATATTATACCAAAGGGTTATTTTGGGTTAGAAAGACAAAATATGATATCCATTTTTACTGCCCTGTTTCAACAGTAACCTATTTGCATTTTAAAATTTCATTTTTTTTTCCAAATTCCATTAAAAGTAATCCCAGTTACTATGCAAATGCTCTCCTAAGAGTATTTATCACAGCATGAACTCAATGTTAATTTTTGTTTATGTTGCCTTGGTAAAAAATTTTGGTAACCACAGTTTTTTTTTATTTCAAACCATAGACCATCGAGAGGGTCTATGCTAAAACATAATTCACTGTTTTTTTATTTATTTTATCGATGTCTAAGTAACAACTTAGAAATTTATTCTATAATAAAAATAATTGTAATTTCTTTGCCTTCATTCTGTAGTAAACATAATATATATTGGGGCCATTCTGGTCAAAATTATGTTTTCCGTTAATTTTAGTGTGTTAGAATTAATTTTATATAGACCAGAAATAATTTTTGAAGTATTTTTAATTTTGTTTCATGCAGTCATCCCAAATAAGTGTTATATAGTACAGTACTAACTCATTATGCATCGAATTATGTTTATGCCTTCAAATTAAGGTGAAGGGCGACGAATTCGGACGCGCACACGCTTTAGAACGTTTCTGCGCAGATTTAACTCCAGCCTGCCGCAAATGGGTTATTTTGTAGAGCATGTATTTAACATCACCTGTCATTGTTGAAATTGCGCTTTTACCTAATTTTTTGACCCAGTGTCTTAGAAATACATGTGACCTATAACCTTGTCATATTTTGACCCCCTAGGAAGCTGGTTTTTATTCAATATGAGCGAAAAATTAACATTTCTCTCCCACTTATATGGCGCAAATTACCCATTCACCCGGAGATATTGTAAAAAGTAGCGTGGTGACACCCTTTTATAAAAAGTGTGAACTAAATGGTATTATGTCAGGAGTTTATTCGCCAAGTTTGGTCAATATGACACCACTCAAAGCGACAGGAAGAAAGTTCGAAAATTATATAGTGATATAATTTCGATATCGTCATTTTGTAATCGATACTTATGGTTAAATTTCTTCACAAACATCATGAAAACTATACATTCAATAAATATGGATCTTAAGTCTTGGTATTTATTAAAATTAACTCATTTGCTAAGCGTTTTATAATTGCTTTCTTTAGTTTAAGTGAATTATATCATTTTTATTTATTTCTAACGACGTCATTTTAACGTCCGTTTCCATGGAAACAAGCGTGGTGACCCCATTTTTTATTTCATTTTTGCACTTGCACAACTTCCAAGAATATTTGTGCAAAGTTTCAGGAAAATGACACCACAACTTACTTCACCTTAATTTTATGTGCTGAAATTAATTCTACTAGTATCTCAAATTAATTAATTTTAATTTATAATATTAATAATTAATTAATAATTTTTTTTTCTTTAACCATAGAAGAAAAGGCTATTTTACAAGATTCTGCCTATGAAGTGAATTTTCTAGTCTTTTGATGTGTATACTTGCACACCTTTAATACCCAAGGAAACAGGTATTATGGACGACAGTGGGACTCAAAAGTTTTGTGACCTATTAACAACCTGTTTAACCCTCAGAGTTGTATGCAAATTTTAAAAGTCGCCATGACGACCTGACAACAACATGGCCTTTTCAGCACTGAGACATAGTGTAGCAGGGCTAAAAATAAACCATGGCCCTTCTGTCGGGAGGAGGCATAATTTCTGTGTCATTGTGATTGATACATTATTATCAAAATGCGACGAGAATGCGTTTTTATTGGCCATCGTTTCCTGTGTCCGTCATTCAAGTATGCCAGTTCAGATATTGAAACTTTGTTGCAAAGTTCCACCTCACGGCCGGTTGTCTTCGTAATTTCCAGAACAAAGTAATATTATGGCAAATTTCTGGGCCCAGCTAGCTGGGTTTGACTGCATGCATTTATCTAGCTCATCCCAAAGTGGCGGATGCATCTTTCAACCTTTCAGCTTGGTGAAAAACGCATTTATTGATTCGCCAAAGGCCTGTGGATTCGCATATTTTTGCACAAGTGCTACTTGGACATAGGAAAAAGTTCGACTCACCCTAGCCCTCTCGATTGTTGAATACAACCACGGTCCATGATGAGAGTTCTCGAATCAAAAACTGGTAATAGTGTAGCCGTGCTCGAATACAAATATCTTCTTATTAAATTACGTCATTGTTATACAGAGTTAGCATTCTAAAGTCTGTCAACCTGTTTAGGGCGGCATTTCCATCTGAATGATTGAACGACGTGAAACGCAAAATTCTATAGCATATGTTCCGGCAATATGTACAGTGTCAGTAGAAATACTGTATACGCTGCTGAGTTACGTAAGCTTATAAGCCTATATATTCCACAAAATGGCCACAGGCGGCGTGAACTTCTGAGAGGATTTCCTAAACGTCCTACTTGGTACCTTAGACACTCACATGTGATATCCTGAAAAGTATTCTCTGCAGTAATTCCAGTTTCTGTCAAATTCCATCATTTTTAAAGCTCACAACGACACGATAGCGCGAGATCGGAGACGTTCTACTGTCATGCCACACACTCTCAATTGCGCATGCTCTGGGATTCGCGTCGCGTCTCTGAAGAGCGCGCGCGTGTTCCGACAGAGAAGAACGCGAATCGCAGGGTTTCTGCCAGACTACACTGCCAGGGCGAAACATGCGAAATGCAGAAACAATGTTTATTCTGCAATGCCAATATGACGCTTACGAAGTAAGTCTGAATAAATTATACATCAGAATGAATCCATTGTACATTGGTACGTTTATGAAAGAATTAGTACAGGCATGGTCTCTTCCTACCTCCGTGGTACAGGATACGTGTCTGAGATGTTTTTCAATTTTAGGTCAGTTATTAGAGTTGGGGTTTGGGGTGGGGGGTTCTGAGACCTAACTTAAGCAATTAAGTTAGATTTATAAAATGAAGTTTTAATATTACCCCTACTGTATGGAAAATATTCGTTCGGTGGTCGCAGCATAGCAATTTCACTGCAGAGAGAGAGAGAGAGAGAGAGAGAGAGAGAGAGAGAGAGAGAGAGAGATTTTTAATTTATATATTAGAAATCTTTTTCATAGTCGTGACTTTTGATGGAAGAAAACTAAAAACAAAATTAAATTGAACCGATTGAACATGTATCCGTAAAGTTCGCACAAAAGTTAAAAGTCTAGGCCTGCTGGTATCGCGTAAACTGCTTGGTGTCACTTTTCCGACAAGCATTTAATTACCCCTTGGCTTAATGATATCCCCCTCTCTCCGTACAGTATGATGCACAATTCTGCGCTGCACGTAAAACAATTGGAAGTCACCTCTATTGACAAAATTAAAATATACAACACCTCTTTTTCAGAATTCCCACACAGCTTCAATGAACTGTTATTAGATTTCTATATAATACTTATAGCCCCTAAACTTGTAATAATAATTAATATAAGTATTATATAGAAATAATAACGCGAATAATAATAGGTTCAATTTCCATGAAAATTTCACCATAATGGTATTTTGGGTCGAAAAGACTAAATATGATATCGATTTCACTGCCCCATGTTTTCATGGTAACCACGTTAGGGGTTGAAAATTTCAGTTTTTCCAATATCCCATGAAAAGTTACTTTGATTGTTATGAAAATTATCTTGTGAGGGAGTTTTGGTCAGAAAACACAAAACACCAGACTTATTTTAATGTTTCGAGTTGCCTTGGTAACTATTCTTGGATTGAAAATGTTACTTTTTCCCTAATTCCTATTAAAGAACTATTGATTGATGTAAAAAATTGATAATAAGGGTTTTTCTGGTTAGCACACCGAAAAAAATCACACTCATTTTAATGTGAGATTTTTCCAAGGCAACCATTCAGGAGTAAAAATTACCATTTTTTCACAGATTCCACCTTAAGTCCAGTAATCAACAGAATGTGCTATATCAAAGGGATATTTTGGGTTAGAAAGACCAAATATCCAGTGTAAAAATCCAGTAATCAACAGAAATATTATACCAAAGGGATATTTTAGATTAGAAAGACAAAATATGATATCCATTTTAACTGTCCTGTGTTTCCGTAGTAACCTATTTGCGTTTTAACATTTCATTTTTTTTTCAAAATTCCATTAAAAGTAATCCCAGTAACTATGCAATTGCTCTCCTAAGTGTATTTATCACGGCATGAACTCAATGTTCATTTTTGTTTCATGTTGCCATGGTAACCTATTTGGGAACCACAGCTTTTTTATTTAAAACAATAGACCCTTGAGAGGGTCTATGTTAAAACATAATTCACTGTCTTTTAATTTATTTATGGATTTCAAAGTAACAACTTTTAACGTTTGTTTAAGCAATAATGCACCCCCTCTCGGCTCATAATGGACGAAAGCAAACTTTGCAAGACATAATGTACGAGGCGAAGCCGAGTACATTATGGAGTGCAAAGTTTGCTTGAGTCCATTATGGGCCGGGAGGGGGTGCATTATTGCTATTATTTTATAGTTTTGGCAATGCCAGTGAATTTGTAGTTGTAGAAAACGAATAAAAAAGGAAATTTTAACTGAGTTTGAAGCCAGCCACTGCATAAAAACCCTATAATACTTACTGTATAAACATGGATTATTGCCTGTATTTTAGCTGAAGAGTGCATATACAGATGAATACAGTCAAGAATTCATTTTTTGTATTCAGCAAGCCTGTATTCATGTGGATTCATGTGAATTCACGTGTATTATACTATAATACAGGCAACTCATTTATGTGAATTTATCTGAATTATTGGGTTTTCATGCAGTGAGCGCAGTGAGCGTCGTCCAGCATGATCGGCCCTGACCCTGTACATATTACATGCACTCCACACTGCACAGTGCACTGCACTGAACACGCACGTTCAGCACAAAAAATGACCAGCACTTTCAAGGTTTATTTTGAATTGAAAAACGATGTATTTTCGAGGGAAATGAAAAGTAACTGCATCCCTACCGTCTATATCAAACTTGAAACATCACCTTTAAATATCATACCATTCAAAAAATCGACACGGTGAAATGCCAGAGACGAAGAAAACGGAATGTTCATTCATCGACATCAGCATGATCAGCGAGCTGCATGCCATGGTATCAGCTGATCAATACGATCATTATTATGTCGCTAGTAGTACAGCATTCATTGCAAACGTTATCAACAGAGTTCAACATTGTTATTCAAATGTTTATATTTCAATAATAACTGTGTCTATAAATTTAATTTTCGATGGCTCCTTGAGAAGAGCCATTTTATTTCGGCGAACGACATAACTTGACGTAAACGGGTGCTTGAAAGGTACAGTTGACAAACATACTAGAGGGTTTCGGTACCGTCGCGATATCGAGAAAAAGGCAAGGTAAAATCACAGACACGGAGAAAAAAACGATGAATGAAAGTTGTCTCCGATTACAGTCAGTGCATCAGAATTAGGTGGCCGAGATGTTAGATCAACGGAGAGTCCACGGTCGTCATGATTGTTGGTAGTAGCTGACCTTGGACCGAGACTTTGAATGGCTCCGTAGTAATTTCCGTAGACTGTCACTTCCGGTCAAGGTTGATGACAGCAAGCTGCCATTGTTGGCCCGTTTACGGCTGGTTCGAGTAGCCTTTCACGCTTGCATCGTTTACATGGCCACTGACATACTTAATATGCCATGTCACATGTGTCAAACCCAGTATCGTCTAGGAGTTTGCAAAGGTACTGAGTTCTGTTTCACCTATACCAAGCGAACCATGTTGTAAACAAACGTAGTAGTACAACCAGCGTATCGGACGGGGACTGCATGGTGAGCGCCAGCCAGACAGACGGCAAGTGCGTGCGTGAGGACTCAAAAAATGTAATAAATCGTACAGTAAGACATTATTATCAATATTGTGAACCATTGTCAAGATTTATAGTTTTGTGTATTACATGGTTTATCCGATATTTCCCCTCCTTTTAAATGCGCAGTCCTATTTTCGTTTTCCAAAAAAAAAAAAACTTGCTCGCTGTGGGGCCGCAGTGCTGAATAATGGAATACATTATCAGTAATAATGTATGGATATGACGTCACAAAATTCACTGGTATTGACAAAGCTATAATATAATTTATAATAATAATAATAATTGTAATTTCTTTGCCCTCATTCTAGGAAGAATAATAAAGATAATGTACATTGGGCGAATGTTGTCAAAATTTGTTTTCCTTTTATTTTAATGGGTTTAAATTGATTTTATATAGACCAGAAATAATTTTTCAAGCATTTTTAATTTTGTTATGCCGTCATCCCAAATAAGTGTTATAGAGTATAGTACCAACTTATTATGCATTCATCGAATTAATTTATGCCTTCAAATTAATTTTATGTGCTAAAATTAATTCTACTTGAATCTCAAAATAATTTTATGAACTCAATTCCCCTTATCACCCAATGTACCATTATTTATCAGACAAAAAGTAACAGTAGCGCACAGTTTTTTTTGTTTTTTTTTAAAACATAGTTCACTGGTACTTATTTATTTTATGGATTTATAAATAACGACGTATATAATGTTCATTTTATAATAATTTATTTTGATTTCTTCCAGGAAGAATAATGAAGACAAATTATTTCTGATTGTTTCACTAAAGTAAAATTATGGCCATGTAGTGGTGCATTATTTTTTGTGTGACCTGGCGTGACCCCCATAAACTCTATGATTCTGATGATTAGCTAGATCTCCCCTTTCCATGGTAGCAATGACTAAATTTGAACATGGTCCCTGTATACCCTGAAACATTTTTTTAAACCCAGCAGGCCAAGACAAGGGGAAATATTACAAGTTAAATGTTTCATGTTTCATATTGCCCAGGGCTGGAAATTAACCTTTTTCCCTGGTAGTCCACTTGGGCAACCATATTCTGAAGTTAGTAGCCCGGTGACACTGGATGGTAGTCCATGCATATTTTAGATCAGGGGTATCTTTTTTCGTTAACCAGACAAGAAAGGGCTATTTTACAAGGTTCTGCCCATGAAGTGAATTTTCTAGTCTTTTGATGTGTATACTTGCACACCTTTAATGCCCAAGGAAACAGGTGTAATGGACGACAGTGGGATTCAAAAGTTTTCTGACCTATAAACAACCCGTTTCACTCTCACAGTTGTATGCACATTTTAAAAGTCGTCATGACAACATGACAACAATATGGCCTTTTCAGCACTGAGATATACTGTAGCAGGCCTAAAAATAGACCCTGGTCCTTCTATTTGGAGGAGGCATAATTTCCGTGTCATTGTGATTGATACATTATTATCAAAATGCAACGAGAATGCATTTTTATTGGCCATCGTACCCTGTGCCTGTCATTCAAATACGTCAGTTCAGATATGGAAACTTTGTTGCAAAGTTCCACCGCTCGGCCGGTCGTCTCTACTATGGCAAATTTCTATGCCCAGCTGGGTTTGACTGCATTTATCTAGCTCGTCCCAAAGTGACGGACGCATCTTTCAACCTTTCAGCTTGGTGAAAAACGCATTTATTGATTCGCCAAAGGCCTGTGGACTCGCTTATTTTTGCACAAATGTGCTACATGGACATATGAAAAAGTTATTGAATACTCACTGTTTCAGTGAATCCACCATGATGAGAGTTCTCAAATCAAAAAATGTTGCCGAGCTCGAATACGAATGTCTTCTGATTAAATTACATCATTGTTATACAAGAGTTAGCATTCCAGTCTGTCACCCTGATTTTTTCAAAGTTTGGAGAAGGCTGGCATTTCCATCTGAATGATTGAACGACGTGAAACGCAAAATTCCATCGCATATTATCTGGCAATATGTACAGTAGAAATACTGTGTACCGTCGCTCCAGGTACGTATAAGCTTATACACCACAAAATGGCCACAGGTGGCGTGAACTTTATGAAAGGATTTCCTAAACGTCGTACTTGTTACCTTAGGGACTCACTTGTGATGTCAAAAAAAGTATTATCTGCAGTAATCCCAGTTTCTGTCAACATGCAAAGCTCAACGAGAAGATTAAAGCACGAGACTTAGTGTACAGACTGCACATTCACGCGCAGGTAAACTCATTTGCGAATGCTCATATTGGCAGACTACACTGGCAAACGAGTGCGCATGCGTGAAGGTATATTTGCAGCAAATACACTGGCATAGACTCTCCACAGTTGATGTGCCTTATTTTGTGCACGCCCACGACTGCCACGATGGGTCTGCTTTCGAACACCTCTTTTTTCAGAATTCCCACAGCTTTAATGATCTGTTATTAGATTTCTATATAATACTTATAGCCCCTAAACTTGTAATTAATATAAGTATTATATAGAAATAATAACGCGAATAATAATAGGTTCAATTTCCGTGAAAATTTCACAAATAGGGTACTTTGTGTCGAAAAGACCAAATATGATATCGATTTCACTGCCCCATGTTTCCATGGTAACATTTTAGGGGTTGAAAATATCAATTTTTCTAATATCCCATGAAAAGTTACTTTGATTGATATGAAAATTATCTAGTGAGGGAGTTCGGGTCAGAGAACACAAAAACCAGACTTATTTTAATGGTAACTATTTTGGCATTGAAAATGTTCCTTTTTCCCTTATTTCTATTAAAAATGTACTCGGACATAAATCCCGGTATTTTGTGAATAACCTCATTATTATACACCTTTTTTAATCGAATTTCACCTCGAAAAAATCAAAATTAAAGCTTTTTGGGGGATGACCGTCCCGCACTGCACTGAGCGATCGTGAGCAAACTGAGAATGCGTTAAGCGCGTCTGCTAAGCGCACAGAACGAAATTTCAAACCCGCGCAGTGCAGTGTACGTGTGAGAAATTGTAGGCCGGCAGCATAATTTCACCCGAATTCACAGGCTTTTGATTCACC
>LD347102.1:81993-93930 GCA_001465055.1 Ptychodera flava | reverse complement strand
TCCTATTACAAGTGGGGACTATGTCATTGTCAATGACTTGTTACCCTATAGCATAACTATGGTAAAAGTTTAGTAAGTTTGGTTAATTCCAAAGCACATTCTGAAATTACTATTCTGGAATATACAGAATATTATAACACATAGTGAGTGTCTGAATGTTATTCTGAATTGTATTCCAAAGCACATTCTGAAAGTACTCTTCTGAAAATTTCACATTCTTTGCCACTGCACCATCTCCCTAATACATAATGATGACCCACGGTGTCCACGCAAGTCTCACTTTGATTTATAACTAGCATCCTCGCTGGTAAAAACGAGTGACAAAGCAAAAATAGCTGACGATTGCAATCTACTTAAAATAAAAAAATACATTAACTGGGAGGCAGTGTGGTTAAAATACGCAAAAATCACATATTTTACAAGTTAGCATGAAGTCATTATTCGTGCACCTACAAAATTACAGACTAACATTAACGCATATAAAATACTTACAAAATACTAATAAAATCATTGAATATACATGCAATTACAAACTCAAAGTTCCACTATTCTACATAAAATACAAGAAAATCGGCCAAAATCATTCGAAAATTTTGCCATGTATCAATGATAATTTTCTTTAGTTTGTGTGAAAGTGGTGAACTGAAGGGGGTGGACATTTGCTTGATGTATTCTGATATCACGGTCAAAGGTTCAGGATAACCATAGTAACGATCGTTAGGCATCACTAGACTGAAGCAAATAGCAACTTCTGTGCCAAAATGCGGGGCTCTTTCTATCTCCAAAATCTTCATAAAACATAAAACAACAAAAGCAAAACATCGACACAAAAACATCATCGAACAACTTCAAAAACTCAAAAAACATTACTATCGCTTCATCTCCAAAACTCAATTCCTCAGGCCATTTGGTCAAATCTAAGGACCATTGTATCATTTACGAATCACTAGCACTGGCATTCCTAGCCAACTGAGGGGAGGTACACAACAAAACATCCAAAACTCCTTGCACGTACCTCTTCAACAACAATATAACCTCAACACTTTATCAAAAAAACAAAAAACAAAACAAAACAACACTTCAAAAAGAAAGACGCCTCGTTTACATACAAGTCCAAAGTATTGTCCTAATAAAAGAGTGGGTTCAAAAATACCAGAAAATTCACCAAAAACAAACAAGTCATGCATACTTATTTGCGTTGCTGTCTGACCTTATGAGTGGTTTTACCTATAGTGGGCGCTGGATTTGACTTCAAACTTTCCAAAGCTGCGTCATTAAGATTCTCCTCAGGTTCTCATGTGTTATACTTCGCATCGTATCCATGCCATTTTATCAGATGACTCGATGGCCATTTCACTGGCACTAAAGTAAATGTCGGTATCTGATTCTAAGTGGTAATCTTCGGTTGCTTGGCTTTGGCCTGTTTTGTACGTCGTCGTTTGTCTCACTATCATCAGCGCTGTAATGACTCGATGGCGAATCTAACAGATGGCATGGTCTCAAATGGGTGTGTTTCAATCGATTAACGTGAACAACATTTTTGTACAGCTTTACATTTCCTTACGGTTGTAAACGATAGTTTACTTGGGAGACTTGCGCGGTGATGTTGTATGGGCCTCGATAGGGATGGGCGAACTTTGGACTATTTCCGACTGCCACTGCTGGAGTGTGTAAATAGACTGTATCGCCTACTTTAAACTTGACAGTCTTGCTCAATTTCCTGTCGTGTTATTCCTTCATAACATTTTGCGCTCTTTCTATGTTTTCCTTGGCTAACCAAACAGCTAATTTTTTTTCCTGCGCTATGTCTTTCAAATGGAAATCTATATTTCTTGATCATGACTGTTGTGGTAAGATTTCTACATCTACCGGAAGTCTCTCTTCATATCCGAACATTGCCATGAAAGAACTGACACCAGTCGTCTCATATGGACTTGATCGATACGCAAACATAACGGAAGCCAAATATTGATCCTAATCATCTTCTCTTTCCAAAACATACATAGACAACATTCTCAGAAGACTCGAGTTCATACGCCCCGTTCGAGGAAGGGTGATAAGGAAAGGCGAAACGCTTTGTAATTTCAAAATAATGAAAAATTTCTTTGACAATTTGTGATATAGTGCTGGTCCTTGACCTGAGATTAAAATACTGGGGAAACCGAACATGCAAAGAATTTGCTCAAACATAATCTTAGCAACTGTCTCAGCTTTCATATCAGGGGTTGCAAATGCCCAACTAAATTTCGTCAAATATTCCGTAAACAACAAACGTACTTATTGCCTTGTTTTGTTTCTTTCAAGGGACCTAGCAAATCAACTCCAACTCGTTGCATAACTGGTTACAGGGGGATGGGAGCAAAGGTGCTGTTGTGTCGCCTGAATAATAAGACGTCACGCAGAAATATACAGACTGAACTGCCTTTATCCGGTATGCCTTCCGACCCGGCTGCTTGCCAATACCACAATACAGAAATAGACTAAAGCGCCCTCACAGGTCACTCATACTCATAGTAAGCGCTGGACACTATAGGTGCTTTACCTCGAGGACCTCGCTTGCGCGAGTGACATTTCACACATGAATTTACGTAATCAGTAACATCCTTGATCATCGTTTTCCAGAAATAACGCAATCTTATAGTCTCCAAAGTACGGCGTACACCCTGATGACCAGCTATAATGTCATCATGCATCCTCTGAAGGATAAAAAGTTTCAATGTTTAGGGAACTACGACCTGTCTAACGAATTTCTCTTTAATTGCAGCCTTACCTGTCGCATTCTAGTAATGATATAACGCACCTTCAATGATTGCATAGTTATCGCTACCACATGTTATGTATCGTGCCAGTATATCGTCATTCGGTAATTGTCTTTCACGATAAAATTAAACCAATATTCCAATTGACTATCTTTTCTCTGCAAATTCTTAATCCGTGTCAACGCCTCATCTTCCTCTACTATTTGATCAGTACTACTCGAGTCACGGCGACTAATCTCTAGATTTCCATCGTCAACGTCATCACTAGATTGCACTTCCCTGCCTGTTTTAGATTCAGTCTCTGTATACAATTCTCGTACATCCGTTACAACAACATCATCAGATGGTCTACCTATTTTATTTACTGGGACTACCGAGTCGCTACTTTGAATTTCCATGGACATACCTGTATCATTATCTTCCTTTGACTTTGTCAGGTTAAAATCAATATCTACCACCGATTTCTCATCATCAATGAAATCTCTAAAGCTGAAATCAGAACTTTTGTCACACACTTTCGAGTATTTCCTACGAGACAGCCTGTCCGCATGTGCGATAGACTTCCCTGGTTTATGAACAAAATCAAAATCATATCCCTGTACCATAAGTATCCAGTGAGCAATTCTACCGGAATGTTTCTTAATTCTGAACAAATACGGAAGATTTGCGTGATCTGTGATAATTTGAAATTTCGTTGAACGCAAGTAAGGGTCACATTGGGCCAAACCATGTATAACCACGATAGCCTCTATTTCTGTAGTTGTGTATCCCTGTTGCGCGGCACTGAGGGAACGCCCACCATAAATGATAGGTCTCTCTACTCCATCTTGGTCTTGTGTCAATACAATGCCAACACTATGGGTCGATGCATCTGTGTATAATTTGAAATGTTCGCCGAAACATGGAAATCCTAGAATTTGGGCAGTAATAAGGGCTCGTTTCAGAGTATCAAACGTTTCCTGACACTTATCATTCTGAAAAATTTAACCTCCTTCTTCAACAATTTGTAAAGGGGACCAGCAATCTTTGCAAAATCTTTGATAAAACGACGATAAAAGCCAACACATCCTAAAAATGCACGTACTTCGGAAACATTCTGGGGACAGGGAAATCTCGAACAGCACTCACCTTTTTCGAATCAACAGAAATTCCATCTTTGTCGAGGATATGACCGAGAAATTTCACCTGTTTCTTACCAAAAGAACACTTCTGAGGACGAAGTTTCAATCCAGCCTCACGGAGGCGAGACAAAACCGCATCGAGATGTTGTAAGTGTTCTTCAAATGTCCTTGAGAAGACAATCAAATCATCAATATACACCAACACATAATACCATAACATATTCTTGAAAAAAACTGCATAGTACGTTGAAAAGAATTAGCCGAATTTCTCATACTTTGTGGAAGTCGATTAAATTCATACAAACCATCATTTTTTGCCAAAAACCGTACATAATGTCTAAAGTCGAAACATACTGGGGTATTTGATCACCAATCATTTCAAGAGACTCTGTAAGGTTTGGGAAGGAAATACACTCGGTTTAGTCAGGGAGTTGTCTCCGCGATAGTCGTGGCAAAAACGATATTCGTTCGACGATGATTTTTTTACGAGAACGACAGGGGAAGAGAACTGAGAAGCGCTTGAGGAAATAATACCTTGGGCCAGCAAATTATCAACTTTCTTCTCAATGACCCTGCACTTTTATGGGTCAACTATATAGCTGGCATTTTAACAGGTTGAGCCCACGAGACTAATTCAATTCTATGCTTTATGACATCACATTAACCCAACTTCTTATCATCGCCAATAAATGCTTGTCGATTTTTCCATAATATTTCTTGCAAACTCTTTCTCTGTTGATCACTCAAAAATGAATAATTAAAAGCAAACTGGCTCAGAAAGCATTGACTGGCAGTTTCATTTACTTGGTCATTCACATTCGTACCAACATCAACATCCAAATTATGAATAGTGACACCACCTAGAAGAAAACGGAATGCCACCAGTTTCGTTGCCTTTCTTATGTATACATCCCTTTCGGTCGTATTAGCTAATCTTACCGGATCTTCGTTCGTCTTTGTCATCGATAAAACATGTGCTGCCACGACTCCCAAATGGCTCAAAGTTCTGGTGTTTTCTGTATGTCCGAGAATTCAATTTGCATACGGCCATTAAACTTACCGGAAATTTCTAATTCTGAACGAGGCGGAACAGTGAAGCCCTCGGTAGCCTTGACAACCACAGCCAAATGAAGCTTTAATCTCTCACTGGCAATATCAATTACAGCTCTATATATCGTAAGGAAATCAACACCAATAATTAACTTCTGTTTTAAATTTTCAACCAAATGAATAGACATCAAAACTTTATTACCAGCTATATTAACACGTACATCTACAACTCCTTTAATTGGAATTTGACGATCATCAGCTAATTCGATTGCGTTGTAATTTGACTTGTGAATTTTTGATTGTACAATTTCGGAATTTCAGATAACAAACTCACCGGAGCAACCGTAATTGCAGCACCTGTATCAACAATTGCTAGAACACTTCATTCTACTAACATTGATAACATTCTGGTGAGACAAGGATTTTCACAAAGTAGGTTGGTTAGATCTTTTAAGAAGTTCTATGGTAGATATGGAGATCTTATATCTAAATATGGCAAATCTGTCACTCAGATGATGAAAGACAGTATTCCCGACTTTGACTCAGAACGGTAATTTAGCAGATAGCTGAATTACCGTACAATAACTTTGTCACACTAGTTCAATCTTGACGGGTGTAGCATGCTAGCAGGGTACGCTTACCCATTCCGGACACCTGGTACCACCACTTATATAGTGGTTCAAGATTGTACTACCGATTTTGTCAGTGATCTTATGTTTCTTTGTGTGTTTGTTTTTACTGTTTATTGGACCTGGTAATTTATTTGCCTTGAATGATAATGATTGCTGGAATCGATTTGATGTCATATTGTACACAACTATCATCAATATTCAAATTACATACACTCTTAACATTATTTATCCCCTTATCTTGCCATTCACAGGTACCATCCCCTTAATTCTTCATCCAAATACCTGCAGACTTTAATTGTTTATTTCTTGGTATACACGCCCCCCCCCCCCGCTGGACAGTTACGAGCAATATGGCCAGGTTGACCGTAATTGTACCATACTTTTAACTCATTGCCCAACATTTCTATTATTATTACTTGCACATGCAGATCTAATATGCCCTACCCCTCCGCAATTATAACAAACCACCTTTTGATTAATTTGCCGATTTTGGAAAGTCTGTTGTCTCCCATTGTTTCTGAACTGTTGGCCATTGTTCTTTTGATACGAGTAAGTGTTTTGTCTCTGGTCATAATTATCACTAAAATTGGAATGTACCTTATCTACTTGTACTGGTGCTGGTCAAATCCCGCTCATAGCTGCAACTTGCAGTACGGTGGCCTTCTTTTCTTCCACCAGCCTTTTATTCTGTTCGGCCACCATCATGATGATCTTCGTCACTTTCGATCTCGAAGAACCATCATCCTCGGGCAGATCAACAACTAACTCGCCGGTCTTTGCGGATGTGAAAGCCAACCTGAAGTCCTTGGGGTCCCGTCCAGCGACGAACTTCTTCAATTTTGGCCGCTATCTCTGGAGGAAAGGGCTAAAAAATTCTGCATCAGTTCGACCATACAGATCACACTTGTCTTTCGAGTGACCTGCACAACTCTCCACAGATTCGTTTAGCCCTTGGCGAATGCTGTGAATTTCTTCGTCATTACAACACCTTGGTATCTGTCGGGTAAAACGCTCACGAAAAGCATTTCTAAGGGCCTCCCAATCTCCTGAGACTTCCGCTGGCTGTGAGTTAAACAACGGTCAGCCTCATCACTCAGTAGCAAACCAAAGACATCACGGATGTTGTTTGGCCGTAATTGACTCAAGTTCACGTACAGCTCAAAATTCCTCATCCATTTCTGAGGACAGTCGCTCTCTCGCCCAGTATACCTAGGAGGCATGATATTTGCACTAATAGTCAAATTGTCAACGTGCCTACCTAGAGCATCCATTTCAGCTTCTCGGTCTTCTCGCCCTCGGTTTTGCAAACCCTGCACCTGTTGAAGCAACTCTCCGATGCGTTGCTGGTGGTTATCATATCGCTGATCATGTTGCTGCCTCAGTGGTACATCTACTCGCACTTCTGCTTGTTCTGCCATGTCTGGTTCTTGTCGCCCTTTGATTTTACCAGATCTAAGAATCATATATTCGTACTGCTTCAGTATTGCCGGATTCTCAATCAATTTGTCGGGCTCGTAGTTAGGGTAACTCACGTTGACACACCAAGTTGTAGATTGTAACACAATCTTATACTTGATTACAAGATGGCGACTGTAACGTTCACTGTCAAAAGTCTGATCTCAAGTCTCTGGTTTAAGCTCTCTACAAAGTTAAATACATCTTGATACGTTCTCGATTGTTCTCATTAAAATCTTAACCAATAATTAAATAAACTATCACACTATCTCGTATCTGCTTCTCGTACGATCTGAGTCAATGACCTTAACATGTTTTTGCCACGTGAGGGACGTGTCTAGATAAAATCTCTACAGGGAGGGGTGTTACACTATCATCGATTAACTCTTTGATCTTGCCTAAGAAAATCCTTTTGAATTATGTCTATTTCAGAGCCGTGCTGTATTTTGTTTTAACGAGAGTGAACTGCATTGTGTCTGTTCGCGTATACTTCAGAACATTGGCAATCCGTACGCATTGAAATTCTTCGCAACATAACAGCTATTTTGTTTGTTTGCATTGATCACTTTCACAGCCAGTCGATTCGTGACAAACATTCAATTTAAAGCTTATTGCCGATGAGTTGAGTGAAATACGCATCAGATTTTTTTCCTTTATCACACTGTTAATAGGCCATCAAATGGTTGTTAATATTTTTTACCATTAATGTATAGTTGTAAAATGTTGAGTGTGCACGGGTGAAAGTTAGAGTTGATCTGCTAACCTAAAAATAGTATTGTCTGGTCTACTACTCATCGCCGCCTGTCACTGCCCGTCACAAAGTTAACAAACCTGTTACTATAATGAGTCGATATATCAATATCTTAGACCGCTTAATGGATACAAACCCAAAAATCTCTGAAAAAGTTTATTTTCATACAAACAGACATACGACGATTACTGCCATTTAGCATACTATAATAGCATAATGATACTATCTATAGAACCATTGTGAGAAAGAGAAATGCTCAGCCACTGTTACTATACGCTACACAAAACACTGACTGAACCTTTTATATTCCTTGGATTATGAAAGAAAATACCATAACTTATAGAGTACTTTAATTTCGTGCCATTTTTCTGACAACGGTATAAAAACTGCCGCAGATCTTGCAATACCCTAGTCAATAGCCCCATATTTCACATAAATCAATCGCAAGAACAAGATATAGCTATGGCACTGCAGCCGATCAGAGTAACCTGCTGGTTTTAAAAGCAGCGCTTTACGGTCTGGGACTTTCAGATTTTTTTTGTTTTATAATTAGAATTTTTTTTTGCCATTTACATATCTAAAAATTGTACGTTACTAGTAGCTTCACAACTGGCAGTGACAGGCTGAGTAGAATGGCCTGAAAGTCAGATCTAACCTAAAAGTCAGAGGTCAAAGAGATTTGAAAGAGTAAAAGCAGGTGTAAAAGTCAGAGGTCGGATTAATCTTTTGGAAGAAATTCTAACGCCTCGATGACCAGTCACTTTACGTGATTTAATCTGTGATACATCAGAGCCAACCTGTGTCACTGGACATTGTGTCACCACTGAGTAGACGAGAGAAAAAGTCATAGCCTTGACATGTCAGACATTGCTTAGCACTTATAACTTCAAGATGCAGAGTTGTGATAAAGATGAATTTCCCCACCCATCACCAGAGTTGAATTAATCAGAACATCCTTAAAGTCATTCTCCCAATGGCCTTGAATTCAATAAGTCTTGTTTAGAAATTTCTGGAAGTTTAGTTAGTCGTGTTTACGTTAAGAAAAGATATTTTAGAACAGTATTTAGCATATCAATAGAACATCTTAATTGTTCTTATATTCTCTAGATAGAATCATATAGTATAATTGGGACCATGTGAATGATATGCTTACTTCAAGATTTTGGGATCAGTCTTCTCTCAGAAAACACAACCTCATTAAGTTGGTCAATTTCCTTAAAGTAGAAGTCAAACGTTCTCAGCGCAAGAAGGAAATCCACTAAATTATTGGCAAACATTTAGTTAGTTTAGGCAAATTTGAGGAATCCTTCTTGAATTATTGTGTGCCTAATTCCACCATTGAACTCAAGAAATTAGAATTAAAAATCCAGGCAGATTTGGAGGTTAAAAAATTGGCATAAGAGAAGGAAAAATGATACAAAGGGAATTAGCAATGATAGAAATGATAGACAAAAAGATTATAAATGGAGGAAAGAAATTGAGAGAAGAAATGGAAGAAAGGCAGATACAGGACCAAGAAAGAGAACGACAATTAGAAGAGCATCGACTGCTAGCTTCAACATACAGGAAAGATTACCATTTCACACAAGTATTACATCTCTGAACATTTCAGGTTAGCTCCCCCTTCCAAGAAAAGGATGTCAACAAATATTACGGTCCATGGTTTTGCAGAGTGCTTTGATGGATAAAGCCAGAAAAAAAGTACATTATGTTGTCAGTAGAGAAGGCCTAGGCTTCATATTCTTTGAGGGAAATAATCCTTAAGGGCTATGAGGGATTATGAGATAGCTAAAGACCAAACGTTAAACACACATGTAAACTCAAGCAACTGTGTGACCGTTGGTGTTCTTCTGAGAAAGATCATGATCGAGATCTTGCAAAGTTATACAACTGATGTTGATTGAGGGATTTAAGAGGTAAATTCGATGTGACATCAAGACATTTATCAAAGAACACAAGGCAGATATATTTCAGGTTGCTGCACTCTTGGTCGATGATTATTCATTGGCCAATAACACTTCATTTGTCGACAAACAATCCCAATCATTTTCATACCAAAACAGTGCAGGGAAATTTAATTCCTCCTTTTCATCTAAGAATTTATCATAGGAGAGTAGAAAGTCAAATAATAAAGTTCACAGATTTCAAGTAACACCCCTATCTAATCAGATCCCACTTTTCAATTTCCTTCAGGCAATAAGTGGGCACTATTGTTTGTCAATATTGTAAGAAAGACGGCCATTTGATGTCAGGTTGTCTCGAATTGAAAAGAAAACGTGAAGGTCAGAGTGATCAAAGTTGATCCAAGCCAACCAGCGTTATTTCTTCATCATTCCAATTAGAGTAAAAGAATGTGTGCATCGTATTTTCTGAAGTCTAGGTCTCACGATTATGAGTACTTTCGAACCACTTATTCATGATGGTTTAGTATCACTTTCAAGTGATTTATCTTCCGCTGACCCAGTAAAAGTTTTGAGCGGTACGAGCTCTTCACATTCTTTTTTGTTGGCAGATACCCTGTCATTTTCTGAAGTCATGTTTGGGTTCTGAAGTTCTCATTAAGGGGATAGATTGTAGTTCTGGAAAACGACCTTGCTGGGACTAGGTCATTACAAATCTACTTATGACCAATAAACTTATTTTATATCAAAGTCCAGCGCTAATTGAACAGTAAAGTCCAGACTTTATCCTTCATGTGCTTTCACTCCAGACATGTCAAAGAAAACGTCTGGTAGTCAAAATATTCACATAAATGACTTCACAGACGTTGACCTAAAGCCTCAATAGTTGCTAATTTTATGCATTATTTTTATGATTTTATTTTCAAACCAACGTTGGTTTGTGTAAATGTGCTAACTGAAGGACGTGTATTGAAGTATCACTGCTCGCTGATTTGGACCATGCCTACACGTTTTAACAGGCTTAATAATAAACGGGTGCCACCCATAAAATGGCGCCCCCACGGGAAAATACAAAGTGATGCGGCCCCGCGCAATTTGCTCTTCCTACAGCTTAGCGATGTCTTTCACATTTCTTTTTCCTTCCATTTTAGATGCACTGTTTCAAACTACTGTGCTACTCCCAGGAAGCCGAACCCTGCAGCTGCACTTGTCGGCAATCTCACAAGCATCCCTGCGAAAACATACGAAAACAAACATTTGCTAGCGTCTGTAACCCATCGGGCATTTTGTACCAGGGCCCCTGCAATAAGCCAGTTTCTGAACTGTATCATGGAGTCTGTTTAGCCCAACGTCTACGTATTAGCAAACTCTCTGTCCATAAAACATTTTCGGTCAGCAGACCCATGGATACCTTACCACGAACCGCATCATGGCATTACATCAGCACGTTGACTTTGTGGATTGTACAGTTCACATCAGTGTGACTGGAGGAACATGCTTTCTTTCAGAACACTTTCATTTTCAAAGCAAAGGACTACAGACTTCATCCTTTGCCATTTAGCAGTATTACAGTTTTTAGTAATGTCTCATAACCGCCACTTTATCCCACATCAGTTTCCTCATATCATACCTTTCATTGCTGTTTCGAAAGAACTGACATTTAACTCTGTCATGGACTTCATACTTCGTTCGACCAGCAACATTCCACTGAAGAGGCTTTGCTTCGCATGCTCGGACATTTTTCCAGTTAACAGCGATGTGTGGAGTTGCCCTCATTCTCCTTTATATCATGCCTTTCATCGGTGCTTCGAAAGAATTGACATTTACGCTGTCATGGACTGCACACTTCGTTCGACCAGCAACAGGCCATTGAAGAGGCTTGCTTTGCATACTCAGACATTTTCCCTAGTTAACAGTGACGTTCCACTTTGCCTGATCCGTTCACTGCTGCTCTACATGGAAATCCCAGACCACCTTTTAGGTAGATGGTCTAGCAACTGCTAATGACTTACATGTACATCAGAACATCAAAATTTGCGTCACGCTTTTCAACGGCTAGCCTCCTTACTGTGTGAACACTCAAACACTTATCTACTGCGGTCTATGTCGTCACTTCAATTCGGCCTTATTTCACCACATCAACAGACACACATTTACGTCATGTTGTGTTTCATGTCTGCGTTTTGCCATCTGGACTCACTGGGTGCACACTCAAACACTTTTTAACAGCTGCATACGTCATTGCAAGTCAGTCTCATTCCATTGCAT
>LD347102.1:28990-75063 GCA_001465055.1 Ptychodera flava | reverse complement strand
CATGTTTTTTTCCCAGTTTTGGACTATTCACATATGTAGGTATTCAAAAATCCCCATTTGAAAAAATTGACATTACTTTTACTTTTTCCGATCGTACATCCTTAACAAAGTTTGAAGCATTTTGGAGTTTATGTTACTTCTTAAAATCAGCCAATAATGGTTTGTATTGAATTTAAATTTTGACGCCAGGAAGATCTCTGATTTCACAGTTTTTTCTAACTAAACAGCGTGAGGCTCTGCATCTCAGGCAAAGGGCAAGAAACAACACTCGTAGTCTTTTTCAGTCACAATTACTAAGAGTTTAATTCAGTCAGCAGATAAGAAGAAAGTTCTATCAACACAGAATGATGAAGATCAAAAAAGGTAAATTTGTCAGACAAAGTATTCCGAGAGACCTCTCTGCTGCCAAATGTGGCCATTACTTATGTCGACCATGCGTTACCAGCTAAATGAAACGTAGATAGGCATCGGACAGTTGGATCCTAAGGATCTTAAGTACCGGTATATGTGCGCTCAAACGAACAGAAAACGGCCCCCTTTTATGGGCCTCTAAATTGTTAAAATATACAAATCACTAACTCACGTGACTCCCCATGAAAAACAGCAGATTGAATTTGTAACAGTATCCACTGGGCCTTGCTTCTCTCGACCCAAAGCTATCATTTGGTAATTATATTCATCACAACGAGAAAAATCTTTCACTTTCACACAATGACATCATGCATTGGATATTCACGAGCTACTACGATATTTCGTCAAAAAAGTAACCTATTTAGCACAACGTAATCATTGTGCAGAGCTTCTATACATGCTGTTCACTGATGCCACTCAAATTACGCACATAGATAGATAGATAGATAGATAGATAGATAGATAGATAGATAGATAGATAGATAGATAGATAGATAGATAGATAGATAAATAGATAGAATGATCCAAGGATAACATTGCTTTATTGAAACACTTATAATTTTACATAAATTTTGCACAAACGAAGATTAGTGATGGTCACTTGTATATTTTACAATGTTTGTCGTAGAAACTGTGTTTTAAATGTTTTACACAAAATATGAGAAGAAATGTTATATATACCATGTTACCGTCATATCATAATTTTCCTGGTCTCACACTCCTTTGAAAATCATCACTGATTCAAGATATACTATCTTATCCAATACACTATCACAATAGACCAATTAATCAACATTCAGCTACATGCAGAACGTACTGTGGAATATTCGTAGGCATCTACTTTTTAAATAAAGTTGATACAATATATAGCAAGGTTCCTAATTGAAATTTGTCACTTTACGATATGTAACGGAACAGAGTGTTTTAATTCGTTTCTGTGCAGTTTTTTACAAAATTAGCCAACGCAATGAAAATAATGCTACCAAAACTACATATATTTTAATAAGCAAACAATGTGATCTGAATCACATAAGAGCTTAATTGATGTATATTAATCATGTTAACACAATATATAGATATGATTCGAATGGACAAGCCTTTGCATCTAAGAATTTATATTTGTCCTCATTTGAAATGAATTCAATTTATATTGAGTTTGTGCACTAGGCCAGAACACAGGACTCAGAATAATCTTTAGCTGCTGATTCAATATCTTTAACTGGAATATAACTTGTGTCAAAATCCTTGCCTTTGCGTTCAATGACCACGATTGTGTCATGCCAGCTTTTAGGTGCCTTTAGTCGTTTCATCAAATGATCAGGACATTTTTTGTCACCTAAGATCTCTTGTGCAACCAAAAAAGCAGTGAATTCGTCATCTATCTTACCATCTGGCAGATAGGCATAAATACCCACTACCTCACAATTTTTGCGCTGTTGTAAATTGCTCACGTATTTCTTTAGTGCTACAATTGCCTTTGTAGTACAACGCTTCTTGAGAATATCTGTTGCAGAAACATATTTTGGAGTGCGTGAAAAATATGACTTCTCCGCAACTACTTCACCAGAATACACTTGATAATAACTACTCTCGGCATGACCAGCACTGTAAATAAAAATAGTGGTTGCATTAGCTTATTACAACAATCAACAAATTGCAACAATTGAACTATTACAGCCACTGTTACAACCTCATTGTATGAGATTATTTATTACAGCCAGAGATATATGGCCAACACAACAAAGACAATAATAGCAGTATAAGAACAAAAACAAGAATAACATTATTATTATTATTATTATTATTATTATATTATTATTATTATTTTAGGGACGTAAGGAATTATATAATTATTATGTTCCAAACAAGCACTAAGGCACTTAAAGCATTATATAAACATGGGGCCCGGGAGTAAAGGGGGAAAATGAGTTAAAGAGAAAAATCCAAACAGTACCGTTCATAGTTGGAAAGGGCCAGTGTTACAGACAATTTCATTTGTTTCATCCATTTTTACTGATGGTGTTATAGAATGAGAAAAGACAGGAGAATTGACAAGTGACATATTTACCATGATTTAAGCAATTGAACACTAAGCAGGAGGGAGCGGTATATTGCTTTGTTAGTACTATAAGTTTGTAAACTTGTTCCAAAATTTACCACATAAGTTGCCAAGACAATTACATTTTGCCAACAGGTCAGCAACTGGTAATGCTGGGAAGTATTTTTGTAAATTTGAGGACAAGTTTACCAAAATTCTGTAGTAAGTAAGCAAGACATTGAGGTTTACTGATTTTTTGCTGCAACAATTATTTAACCTCAGGGGCATTGAAGTAAGGTGGACAATAAATATAGGAATGCAAACAACTGTTTGACAAATATGAACAATTTTTTATTGGAATCATAAAAAGGAAAACATGAAAAAGGAGCAAACTGCGGTGAAAACCCACATTTGTCATTAAAAATTGCGTTTAACATGAAATCAGTGCCAGTGCATATTATCTCAGAAGGGGTATCTGAAAGAGTACTAACATGAGCAACAACGAAATAGTTTTGAAAAGTTGCCATGCAAAGTGCAGAAAAATGGTGTATAAAGAAATTGGAGTCGATTCCTGCACTATTGCTGAAAACTGCTGCTTTGTTAATCTAAAGTTTTGAGCAGGCTGCTACAAATGCTGACTGTGGGTTACTCAACATGCAGGCTTAACCAAGTATACCAAGTTCACAGAAGTATCTAAACCGATTCCCCTCCACTGCATCATTAACTGCGTTGAACATTGCATTTCACACTACGAACGATGGCAATCTCAAAATGGCCGTTGAGTGTTTTGCAACGTAAAGCTAGCTTCAGAATCAGATTCGGGTTATACGTCACTCTGAAGTCGATGCTGGCAGTGCAAAATAACAGTACAGGTGGAAGGATTATGCAAAAGTGACACTGAATCTGTATCTGATGTTAGTTTTAGGCATGTTTGCCTATGGCTGTGGAGGTCTCAATTCATCGTCCATATCGGAATAACAAAAGGTCCGATATGAAAGTTACGCTCAGAATAAATATTTTTGCTATTTTACTGTTAAAATTCCAATATTACTTACAGAAAACATATTTTCGACTCGAACATACGAGTGAAACTGACAAACTTTCCATGATTCACCGATTTATTCACTTCCAATTTGTTTTCAGTTTCATGTCAAGGTGGCGAAGTTTACGTAGCCCATGCAACAGCCTATGGCCATCTTTTACAACGAAAAACACAGAACTAATCGACATTGATATTGTGAGTTGCCCGTGCTGATTTCACAAATACTGAGCATGCACAAGGTGGTATTCAATAAAGAAGACTCTATTTGAGCGATCGCCATTTCCAAATCTGGTCATATTAGCCAGTATATAACACAGACACATATGCAGACCCGTATTGTGTCACACACAACCATCGTCCCCGGTCACACAACTATCATCGTATTAAAGAATTGGCGTCAATGTAAAATGAGGAAAATCAATAAACCTCATCGTAATACTTCCAGAAATTCACTTCAAGTCCCAACGCTGGCGGAAGTAAAAATGTATATTCGCGCAACAACCAAACAGAAATCACTTCACCAGTTAGAAACCAAGATAGCAGTGATCGCCTCAGACTAAACTCCAATGCTTACGCGAATGCGCAGTACGCATAGTTATAATAATTATAATATTTGCCCTAAAAATGCCAAACAAGTAGCACTAGCAATGATTTAATCAAGGAAGCAAAAGAGCATACATGTGGTATTTGCAAGATTTATATATCTGCCAAATTTGAAAAAAGATAACTGAAGCAATGTCGAAAAGCAGCTGTTTATGGGTAAAAAACTCAAAATATCACAAAAAATAGCACATGCAATGATTCAGTCAAAAACTCCAACTGGCCTGCAGGGGTATCGACGAAAGTGTTCATCTTGCCAAATTTCAGCAAAAGTTACTGAAGCGTTTTCAAACAGTGGGTGTCTATGGCTCATGGCATAGGCCATACGGGCATACAGCGCATGGAAAGTGATCACTTTAGTCTGTTGGACCATTGTCCAAAGGACTAAAATCATTGTCCCACTGATCTTTTTGAATGATATGGAATGTTACATCTTACCATCTTCTTGGAAAAATTATCAGTTCTTATCAACGGATAATATTTTGTCTGATCTATTCAATTTTCTTAAATGTTACACTGACATTGGCCTTCGCCATATATCAAACCATAATATTTTGAGGGCGACTACTATACAGTAACCCTATTGAGGCTGTTCAAGTCAAAGAATTGGTTATCAGCAATGCTTGCGACGTTTCCATATCAGTGCAGAATACAACTTGCAAGGGAATGTTTTGAGTCTGTTACAGGTATAAAATCAATGGTCATACATTGCACGCTTGTACAATTTTTAGTACATATATATATATATATATATATATATATATATATATATATATATATATATATATATATAAATTTATATATCCACGAAGCGTCACCAGAGTCTAACTGCCAGTATAGGAATGTTAGTATCACAACCCCCCTCAGGCAGCACTTGATGGGCTGAGGGTCACTCTTAATAATTCCGTCACGCCTAGTCAGATAGAAAAATACCTGTCGTGTTCAGATATATTTAAAGAAATAATAATGCCATCATTGCTCCGAAACTCAGAGTCAAAATTTTAAGAAAGCGAAAATAATCTCACCAGAAGCATCAAAGTTGTGTACAAAAATGGTGTTATATCGAAACGTAAATACAATACCATAAGAAATAATGACTTTAACTCAATGTTGAGATGAAAACAACTCAAAAGAGTTACAATTTCATGCAGGTTCAAAAATACCAAAATTGCTACCCTACAGTAAGGTAGTTAGTTATGATCGTGACCTCGTTATAGGTGCCCTCCAACCTGTAATTAATAATGGAAAGTTTGTTGGCATGAAAAGGGATATGGAGTAGATGCTCTTAAAATTGCCAACCTGTATTTAACACAATGTAAACACCATCCTCATATTTTGAATTTGTTTGTCAAGCCAGACTGGAGTATTCAAATTGCCCTCGGTGCTGATGGGGCACCATTTGGTAAATATGGCCAAGCAACAGCTTCGCTTATGAGTTTTGTGCATGTTGGTCAAAGGCTGTCAAGCCCTGATGACAACTTCCTTCTTTTAGATGTTAACCTAAAAGAGGAAAACCCTCAATTAATAGAGTATGCTGGCTCCCTAGCAAAAGAGCTACAGGTCATTGAGTCTAAAGAGTATGTGATAAATGACCGTAAAGTAAGTTTTGAGGTGTCTCTCTTGCCCTTTGATCAGAAAGGTTTGGCGGTGATTTCAGGTAAATTGTCAAATGCACCTGAATACTTCAGCTCATTTGGCAATGTTACCAAAGATAACAAAGACCACATAGGGGAGATATAGGTTCTGGTAAAAAAGTGGCTAGAATGGGCCTATGGAAAAAGGGTGAAGGATGCTGAAGCTGTCACAAAATTCAAATCAAACTTGAAAAAGAGACCGTGCAAATCTGACATTGACCGCTCAAAAGTGACTCGCTTCATAGCAAACAGGAAACCCAGACAAGAATTCATACTTAGACAGGGTAAGTATATAACATGTGCAATGGTAGAGCAACTCCACTTCAAAAATAATGCGTGACTGCAAATTCTTCTGGCTTGAAATATGACCACTTGGTTTGTATGTGGCTTGCGGGTGAGCCAGTGTTTATGTGTTTGAAATATTTTTGTTTGCCCGTAATCCACTAAGATTTCTGTGGTTTAAAGTCACGCCATCACACAGAGTATTAATGGCGTGTATTCATGCCAATACATTTGTGGCTTATTATCAAGCCCGTCATGGCATAAATTTAAGCCGAATGACTTCTTTTTAAGCCAGTCACAATATTATTTTATTGGTTTAAATTTGAGCCACTGGTATCGTTGGTTTGTTTACATACCGACAAATCCATTGGCTCATCTTTAAGCCAACCACAAGTGGCAACTTTGCGGGCATGGTTTAAATTTAAACCATTCAAGCACTTGGAATTAATCTGACTGTTTTCAAGCCATTGTCATGACAGTCACTGGTTAATGTCTAAACCAGAAGTGTAGATCACGTCACTTACATAGATAATAGCGAGGACAGTGCGCATCTATGCCTGCATTCAGTGCGACAGATTGATTAGCTTTAATTTTGTAGTACGATACAATTTTGTGAAGTTTTCAATTGAACAGAAGGCATAGACTTGCTTCCAGTATGTATAGGCATATAAATATCAAAACAGTAAATTGAAGGAATTAACTGACAATACTGAAATAGAGTTGATCGCAAAGGATGTCATTTTTCTTTCATTAACATGAAAAAATAAATATAGGGCCTATACGTATGATTGTCCGCATTTTCAGAGAGAACAACGAAAGTAACCACTATAATTATTTATGGGTCAGAAAAACTTTGGTCGAATTTCATGCAGCGATGTCGCTCACGTATGCGTACAGCTAAGCCTATAGTAACAAACCTGAAATCGCGATCAACGCTATGGCAGGCATATCCTAAATTTTTCCCAGGCCACAGCCTTGATCCTTGGACAATGCTGATGTAATTTATGAATAAGGACATGTTTGAAATGGATGTTCAAAGCTCCTGAAGTATGTGAAAAATATGTATGCCACAACAAAGGTGATGATATTGTGTGTCATTAAAGGTCAATGGTCGCGGTCGTTCCGTAACGGTTGACCCACGGTTCACCCTTTGTATCATTACGCTTTAAAATAGTTTAATTTTACACAATGATTTGCCAAGCAAATGCAATGTTAACCTTGTTACAGATATTATGTCTCCGTGACATATGTAAGAATTATAGTACTTGTCGATTAATCATACTCTTAAATGACCGCTGGCCAATGGAATTCACACCCCTTCATTTGAAAGGGAGTTGCGTATTAATTCCTCTGTAAGCACAGATTGCGCGCCAAAGTTACGAATAGTGTATAGGCCTTGCAGCGCAGCCGAGACGGTATTTTACGACCCCACACCTCTACTTCAGCAGTCCAAAATTTCCCACATAACGTGTTTGAACAAATTCAAATCCCAAAAACGACAAGGTTAGTGTAGTATAGTGTTAAGTCTTCAGTAGTGATAATTCGGTACGACTAAATGGAGCAAATATGTAGCATTTCACATCAACACGCCTCGTCCAGTGGGGTGCACTTACACGTATTTGGCACTGCACAGGGCCGTCGGCATTGTAGCGCTACTGTGACCGAGGTCGCAAAAAGCAAACTCAATTTTGCAGATTGTGCTGGTAAGCTAGTGCATACATTCGTATCAACAATCATTGCCAAGGATGTAACAAATTGGCATTCAATATCATATTATCAGACTGAACAGATGTGTGGTTTTTTATGTTATCGTGTTTGTATGGCTTTTCTACATGACCGCGACATCTTGAAAAATTAAAAAAATGAATGTGTTCCCAACTTAACATTTACTTGTATTTCCGAATTTCTCTGAAATCGTCCATGCTCGGTGAATATTCAAATTCGTTTTCTTAGCTCCGTTCTCAGCGACATGCAGCTTTTCTAAGAGGTTGATGTGTGGTGTAGTCCGTAGTCTGCTGTGCATTAAATAACCCCTTGCCATTGTTCATCCTGAACGGAAAGATGGTAATCATTATATTTTGTCATCCATCAGTTCACAGGAAAATTGCATTTAATAACCCATTGTCATTATCGTATAGGACGAACACACCGGCAAATAGCTGCAACAAGAGCTATAACCGCCTTAGAAAGATGCCCACTGTACAAGAAGGGACCAGAAAAAGTGAGTAAACTGAACATTAGCTTTAGCTACCTTTCTGTGTGATCTTCAGGCGAACCGACTTGCCACGGCTTAGATGCAGGTACCCTCATGCCATTCTTTCAAAAACAAACATAGACTGTTTCATGGATGATATTTCTTGTTTATGTTGATGATAACCTCAAACTGGCAACTTAGATGATTTAATACAGACAAACATACCTAACAAATCTCTTTTCCAAAATGATGAAATGGTTGATTCTGTTATTCAAGGCAAATGTATGTTTCCACAGCCTGATTTTAACTTTTGTCCTTCAACATCATTGCTTACACAAATCTTTTGAACCATCTTGGCATTCAAGACAGGTACATACTAAAGTGATTCATTTTCAGCAAATAACTTCATGTACAAATGTTGACCATTGACTTCCACTTACCGGTAATAGATATTTATTTGTTTCTTTTTCAACAGATTTTCCAGGGCATGATATACTTTATACAGAAAATGCCTTCAGCTCCACAAATTAGCAATGGATTTTCTAAGTACAATGTGGAAACAGAATGAAGACTCTGCCCTCAGATATGGTGGAACTCAGAAAGTGAATATAAAAGGTGATCAAATATCGTTGTGTGCAGCGATAATCATTATGTCAGGCGTGAATGTTACTCATAATTCCACATATTACACTAGCAATTTGGGTTTTGTTTAAATTTCAGCTGTTATTACATAACTGTGTCGTATCTTTGTCGTAGTCACACAACATACACAACATACATAGATGTTTACACTTATTATTGTTATAATTTAGGTCGATACTGAAGGATCAAAGTGCGTGTTGGTTGCTATCACTGGCAACATTCCAAACGCACACTTTTGCATGTGCAAAATCTTACTGTTCCATTGTTTTCTATGGATTTTCGACTCCCGGTAGTTTGAAAATGCTCAAAATCTTTCAACTCTTTCAATTGTTAACCAATTTAGCTGACTTTTGTTAGCGTTATTGATGTCATACATGAAAATATAGATAAGCATGCAATTTACAAGAAATTCGCCATAAAACCCTTCAAAACTTCATTAAATGACACAGTAGATATTTTCATTTTCAAAAATCGTTTGTTCTTGAACAGATAACCTAATCCATGCTAGGGGCTCTAGACAGATATCTCATGTGTTACAGTCCGAAAGTTTGGAAAATTTGGTACAAATTTGTAGAAGCCGAAACATTTTAAAGTAGAGCAGTGAAAATTTGTATATGTGTGACGTCACGGACCAATCGCATGAGAAAAGTGCGTCTTTTGCAATCGTATTGTTCTGTAAATCTTTATTATGCAAAGAAAACCATGAAAAATTTGCATTTCGATTGATTTTGGAAATTAACCTTAGCAAACGTTGCTTAGCAATATGAGTCCTTTGGTATTGCCTTAAAGGGACAAAGTCTCCCATTTTTTAATGAATTTTGTTCGATATGAGATACTACTTATATTGTTTGACATGTTAAAAGATACTGAATGAATGGGTGACCATGCATATATTCGACCCCGGTTTTAGACATGACACATGAAACCATCGCGAATATAAATTAATGGTCATGACCATTAATTCATTTTAGCCCTGGTTTCATTTAATTTGTCTAAAATCGGGATCAAATATATGCATGGTCACCCATTCAATTTGTATCTTTCAACATGTCAAACAATATAAGTAGTATCTTGTATCAAACGAAATTCATGAAAATATGGGCGACTTTGTCCCTTTAAGGTGATTCACAAAATACTGGGATCTATGTCCAAGTACATCGTGCAGCTGAGGTATTGTCCGAGACGAGATAATACCAAAGCGTACGATGTACGAGGACATAGATCCCAGTATTTTGTGAATAATGTTATTATTATGCACCTTTTTAGTCAAATATTACCACAAAAGAGCGTTTTTGGGATGCCCCTTGCGTACTACATTAGGCGATTGCAAGCAAACTGACAACACGTTCAGCATGTCGGCTAAGTGCACAGAATGAAATTTCGAACCCACGCAGCACAGTGTACATGATAGAAATTGTAGGTCAACAGCGTAATTTCACTCTAATTCACAGGGTTTTGATACACCACTAGTACCGTTGTAAAGTACTGAATGTTTAGAAGTAAACTTGTTGTTAAAAATTTAAAATCATCTCTCCCTTTTTCCTGCGCTGACGTGAAGTTTTTTAAGGGCAAATGTCAAATACGTCCAATAGAAACAAAAGTTATTGTACTCGGCCACAAAGTTATTGGACTCCGCATCCTCTGATACGGAAACTTACTGTACGACGAAACTCAATAGTTTACAGACGCAGGTGTATAATAATCAATCACATGAGGGGAGCAACTTGCATGCACCTTGTTTATGATATTGAATCTTAGTCTGATGTATCATGAGTAGAATTAACATAATTTACCATTTTCCTGATTGTTAAACAGGCATCAAACTTTGGGAATTCTCAAGAATGTCTTTTGTGGAAAAAACTGCAGTTGGACTAGTGGTTATGGTTGTTACATAAGTATTGCTTGTTGAAAAAATTTGTTACCGTAATTCAGTGAAAATTAGTTAAGGCACATAAGCTGTAAGTTTTAGCAATTTTCAATCTTCCTTGTTGTGTGTACAAACTGCATTTTCGATAGCTATATAACAGTCTCTTGAATACCAATATTCTGCTTGACAATGTACTGTGTACATATTTAACAACCATTGGTGTTGTTGACAAATGAATTCTATTCCAGACTGAAACTTGATTTTCAACAATAACAATGCTAAATATACACATATGATCTGGGTTGATAATGTATGTTGGACATTCATCATGTCTTAAGAAGTAGAACAAAAAACTGCAGTTTTTTTTTCACAAAACAAAACTACTTGGAAATTGCCAAAAGTTACAGCTGATGGAGCTTTCAACTTGCCGTATTTGATTTCTCTCAGATTCAGTACGAGGACACTAACACTACACTTGACAACTCTTACAGCCCTGTTACTTTCTGAGGGCTGGTTCAGGGATGTACACACAGCTGTACCATTCCTGAGAAGCTACAGACTACAAGCTATTAAAATAATATCCCCCGTATAGCATATATGCTATAGTCAGAAAAATAACTAGCATAGCTGCATTTCACATCCATGTACCTAGTGTGTCAACAGTCCATACAATAGTTTTGCAAATAGTACGTGCAACATGGGTTTGAAAGCATAAGCTTGAACCTTTGCTTCAAAATCAACCCTGTAGAAGCAACGTGTACACTTCTGTAATGGGGGGGGGGGATTCCAACATAACTGGTACATGAATGTCTGCATAGGCACAATTGCACTGTGTGTTTACAATATGGCTGGTATAGGAAGTAAGCTTTTATGTGACCAGGGTGAAAAGGGCTAAAAATTTCAATAGGGCTGGTATGCGGATGTGTTCAACACTGTGCCTCAAATGCTGAACATGGGTCCTGGTACAGAGAGGTGAACAGTATTTCTGGTACATACATATAGTGCTAGGCACATTACATACCTACAGCACACATACCTATATCAGGGCTGTGTAAAGATTACCCTGCTACAGTGTTGTCAAGTACATAGGTGATACACAGATGTGCTCCTCAAAACTGTGCTAGGATGTTTTACAAGGACATGGCCATGTCAAATCTGCATTTGTCAATTTGTTTCAAGATAAAAAGGCCACTATGGCAATCAATCACACCCTCATTCGAATTCACATGAATCATATATATACTTGGTAGATTATGGCTTAGTTCTTTTGTTCTGATCTCCATTAGCCACAACTTTGAGGCTTTCTGCCAGCATTTTTGTTCTGCTTATCAACTTCAATTTCCCATTCAAGTCATTGAAGCATGATGAAATCCCTAATGTTTAGCTACTCAGTGCAGTATGTACATGTAGCATTGTTATTGTTGAAAATGTCATTTAGGGAGCCATCATTATTTATGGCCTGGAGGGGGTCGGAGGAATCTGAGGGGGGTCACTCAAAAAATCGAAAGCTACAAGGGGGAGTTGCTCAAAAGCGGAGAACAAGAAAGGGGGGGGGCTACTCAATTTTGTTGACATGTATTGAAGCATTTAGTGGAGTTACGAATTAATACAACAATAATAGTAAAGATATGTATATTCATACCCGGTATTTGTGTACACACACACACACACACATAATATATATATATATATACCGGTATATATAAATCATAATACAGGTGGTTTCAAGTAGAAACTAAAATCTCATTACACTATGTGTTTCACGTTATTGTGATCTTCAGACGAGAATGATCAGCTATTCGACGTGGCAAGCCTTATGTTAGAGGCTAGTACTGAGTACATTTTTCAGTATTTCCTGATTAAAGATTGATATACTTGCCTGATCATTAATTAGAAACGTCTGCTTTCTATATTCTACATTGTATAGGTTACCGATAGGGGAAAATGTGTAAAGCAAGCTTATTCTGATGCTATAAAGTTTAAAACCAGTTGAATGCCTTGACAACAAACCCATCTTTTATTGCAGGAAAATAATAATAAATAATAAATGTGAATAAATGTATGTCTGTCGCTATTTTTTCGGTTTCAAAAAAATATAGTTGAAATCAGTGAACTGAAATATAAGTTTTGGAATACTGTCTCAGATTTATTTTCCTTTGAGTTTTTTATACAAAAAAAATACTCCCCAAGTGCCACCAAATAACACCATTTTAATCTCTATTTTTCAAAAGCTCCAATGGCAGGAGGGGGCACACCCTGACCTCCCCCGCGACCGCTTATGAGGTCTCTTGTGGTGCTTTTGCACCACATCTTCCCCCTCTTGAAAAAAATCCTACATAATAACTGCATGTCACCAGAGCACTGGATACAGACCTGTACATCAGCCCCTGCCACAGCAATTGGAACCTCCTTCCGACAAAGATCTATACCACATGGTTTAATCAGGGTCTGTACAGGGCCTGTCGCAGCAGCAATCCATTTTACTGTATAGATATCTAACTTTCCCAATTTTTCTTTTGGGGGGAGGGGGTCACTCAAATTTTCTGTAGCAGAGAGTGGGGGGGTTACTCAAACACGTCATGGTTGGCAGGGGGGGTACTCGAAATTTTGGAGTTTCGAAAGCAATTCCGCCCCCCCCCCCAGGGCCGTAAATAATGACGGCTCCCTTAGGGCTGGACAAGAATTCATTTGTCAATTATAAAAATGATAAAAATGCAGGCTGTGTTTACAAACATAACACTTGGCATTTTAGTATGCTGTGGAAAGGAGGCAAATTTGTTGACTCACTTGTTGAGTACTTCTGGCTTGACAAATCTGTGATGTGAAGTAAATGGCTGACAATTATGAGTGGTCTGTAGTGTGCAAGGGATTTCCCAATGAAACAGCTAGCAATTTTGCATCAGATGCATGAGGTAAACTTTATAATATCAAATTATGTCATCAATATGATTTTAAAAGTAGCAGTCATAAGAATGTCATTTTTAGTGAATATTCCCTTGTAAGTATTATATATATTTATGTTGCAACAATTACTGCCTCATTTCTTGTAAATTGCAATAAATTGTAGTCTGAAATTCATTTTGATGATTGTTGTCGTTGCTTTTTAATGTTGCTTGCATGATTCTAACTACGTCTGCTGTTTTTTGTGTTTCAGATTTTTACAGTCCTGCTTTGTGTAGCTCCATCACATTGATCACCTAATAGGCCATTCCAGTGGGTGAAAATCCTCCCCTCTATCTGCAAAAGTTGAAGAAATCAAATTTAAATTAGAAGGATGGTCAGGAATAATTATTCCCCCATAATGGTTCGTATTGAACTGTTTTGTTAGCAAGCCTTACAAAAGCCCTAGAGTGACATGCCTGTAAGCCAGCTTGTAATGGCTTGTTGGTAAACCAGAGGAATCCTTAAAGTGGCTTGCCTGTAACCAAGAATTAGGCAGAAATTGGTTTGTCTGTAAGCTACATTGCACTAATATTGGCTTATCTTCAAACCAGATGGAACCAGAATTGGCTTACTGTTGAGCCAGAGATGTGTAATATTGGTTTATAAATAAGCCACAGAAAACAAGGTAAGTAAACAAAGTCAAGCAGTCAAAGTGCATCACTTTACTGGCGAAGAGTCCAGGAAGGTAGGTTGGTAGTTTATGTCATTGATTAAGGCCCTGAGGGGGGTCCAATGAGAATGCACAACAAAGGGCAAAGTTGGCCTTTTATGCGTACATTGGCATACTCCTCTGTGATATAACCTCACTGTGTTCAAGCTTTCATCTCAGTGATGGTGATATCGCTGTACTTAAACAAAAGTGCCGGTGGTATTTCAATTTACATCCTCCCTTCCTCACAGTCAATAACACTATCTGGCACATTGGATATGTCGTACCAAAGCACGTATCCGAAATCTGCAGGCAGTTCAATACGGGGCTGGGTCTTAATACAATGGAGAGAAGAGAAACCAAGCATCTGCGCCTACTTGAATACAGTTGTGATTCAACACCCAATAACAGGCGGTCTCTCATATTCAGGCGAGAATACCTACTACTGTATTGGCTACGTACAGAAGACCCCTGTTCTGATAATTATAGGGGCTCATATGGGATTGAAAGCCATAGAGAATGCCAAATACATTCCCGACAGATGTTACCCGAGTTATTCTTTTTGTTGCAATTAGAAGCAGTGTTCCTCTGAATCTTGCGAAATTTGCAGCTGCAAATTTATGGAGGAAATTAAATCGTCCGGTGAGTGGGAAAATATGCAAAATTCTGAAAAATACAATGCAGCCTTGGCAAGGGCGCGCCAGAGGTTCCCATATTAATGAGCATTTGAAATAAGCCGATCGTGTAGTCTGTAAAGCCAACCATGGCCAGCTATGACGTATTCATATTAGAAAGTCTTGACAAGGCTCGTCCCAAAAAACATTCGTCTTAGAGCTTGCAGAATTGAATAACTTTGACAGTATATATGCTTGACATATATGAAAAAATGAATGGTGCGTTTTTACACCGACAATGACAACTTTGGAGGTAAGTTTTGCTATTTCCAGCATTTTATATGACTCGAATCTTTGGTTCAAAGAGAAAGTTCGGAATGTAAAATTATTTACTGAACAAGTTCGCCGCTTCTGATTAAAAATGGCACCGCATCGGTCTATGGTCTATGGTCTATACGTCGTATGGTCTGCTGACTGTTCCTCAGTATAGCTCAGCCTTTGTTGAATATTTAAACAATATGCATAGAAATCCGTTCGGATTGCTTGCTGTTAGCACTTTGGTTTCCAGGCATTCCAAGAAATTTGCTATTTTATATTAACTTGTTAAAGGTACAGGTTTTTTATCAACTTTATCTCTGAGCAAATTGAAGAATGCAAAGGAGAATGCACGACATTCACATAATCAGTCAATGTCAACAACCACCATGCAAGAACCAGGGAGTTAAGACTGCCCCTTTCAGTATAAGTTGTTTTTAAAAGGAAAAAAGTCCCTCCCTCTTTTACCTCTTCCTAAAGTACTATACATATGTTTATAGAGATTTTTTTAACACAGCGCGGGCTTTTTTTTAACAAAGCACGGCGATTTTAACACAGCACGGACTTTTTTTAACACAGTGCGGCGATTTTTTAACACAGCGCGGCGATTTTTACACAGCGCGGATTTTTTTAACACAGGGCGGATCTTTAAACAAAGCGCGACGATTGTCGTTTTCGTCCACGGTAGAAACCTGGTTCTGAATGCCCCACCCGCACTGCAGGCAGGCTTTTGTGCCAACCACATTCCGGAGCATAGCATGGTGAATTCTAAAAAAACTTTTTCATGTAGGTCCGGCCACACAGCTGCCACTTGAACACGTCTCCACCCTTCATTGCATAAGGTCTACCCTTTATCGACCATATATGTAACAGTGAAAAATATTCTGCAAATTTAAAAATTGCACCAGAATCAGGGGGAGTAGAGGGTAATTAGAGGGATGAGAGCACCCTCCCTCATAACCAAAATGTCGTGCTTAGAACGCCTGAACTGGGGGTAATTGTTGATAAAGATTATATTCATTTTCAGGATCATATATTTGTTTTATCTTCAATTCTTAGAAATAGGCTTGTTCATGGTTTGTCAACTTTTGCTACATCTATTGATTTCCAGAAAGCCTTTTATTATGTGGATAGGGATGCTTTATTATACAAACTGTTACTAAATGGTATTGATGGCAAAATGTATAACGGTATAAGTGCCATGTATAGTAATACAGAGGCATGTGTAAAGGTCAATGATTTGTATACTGAATGGTTTGACACAATATGTGGAGTTCGTCAAGGCGATAACTTATCACCATCCTTATTTGCCCTTTTTATAAATGATCTAGCTGTAGAGTTAAAATCGTTCCAGAAAGGTATTATGGTCGATAATTACAATGTATCTATTCTTTTGTGTGCGGACGATGTTGTTATAATTTCCGACAATGAAACTGATATGCAGTGCATGTTAGATCATGTAAATGTCTGGTGCTCAAAATGGAGACTTGTTATTAATAACTTCAAATCAAAGGTGATTCACCTTCGAAAACCAGGTTATAACAGGAGTGATGTTCAATTTCATATAGGTGAAAATATTGTGAATTATACTGATAACTACAAGTACCTAGGTATTGTACTCAATGAATTTTTAGACTTCTCTGTTACATCATCTTATCTGGCTGAGTCAGCCAAAAGAGCACTTGGGTTTATTATTTCAAAGTTCAAAATTCTTAAAAATATGGGTTTTAGCACATATACAAAGCTTTACAATTCATATGTAGCCCCAATACTGGACTATGGTTCAGCTATTTGGGGTTACGGTAAACATCCAAAGTGTGACTCGGTTCAAAATCATGCTTTACGGTTCTTTTTAGGAGTTCATAGATTTACACCTATTGATGCTGTATCTGGTGACACAGGTTGAAATTCATGTCATGCGAAGATACACTTGGATACTTAGATATTGGAATCATCTTGTTAACCTTGATGGAAACAGATTAACAAAGAAAATATTTCTCTGGGACTATGCTCTTCAGCAGTCCAATTGGTCTTCTGATGTATGTCATATTTTTGATGACCTTAATTTTGATACAGATGGACTACTTCATGTAAACTTAAGTCTTGCCTCAAGTCGTTTGCGACTTGAACATTCAACTGCTTGGTGTAAAAGTGTAAACCGAAAACCAAAACTAAGAACATATGTGCTCTTTAAAACTGATTATAATGTAGAATGCTATGTATCGATGTGTCTCTCTCGTAGACTGCGATCTTTATTGGCTCAATTTAGAACCGGTGTTTTGCCTTTACGAATAGAAACTGGAAGATATAGGGGAGAAGCTGTTGACAATAGAATCTGTATTTTCTGTAATCAAAATGCTGTAGAAAATGAGACGCACTTTCTTTTCCATTGTAATCTATATGATGATTTGAGGTAAATGTATTTAAATTTAAATACTGATCATCAAACTTTGACATCAGATACTGAGAAATGTAAATTTTTGATGTCTAGAAACGTTAGGGGAATATCACAGTTTATTGAACATGCATTTACAAGGAGAAAAGAGCGTTTACATGTGAATGTTTGAAAGCGTATTGTTTTCCGCTTACAATGCCCTCGTGACCTATATCTTGAATTGTCTTAAAAGTGACATATAAGCCCATTGGGCTGGGAGATGTTAACCTTATGCTGAATTGTATTCTTCTGGAACCACTGATATCTCATGTCACTATAATAAACTTAACTAACTAACTAACTAACTGTGCTTAAATTGGTCTTTGGCCTTCAATGCATGGGATCAACGCGCTCACCAATTGAAGTAGCCCGGAACCAGTACCCATTTTTTGGTGGGGGAGGGGGGAGGCTGGGAGCTTCCATTTGTCAACTTAAGTGGATAGACACCTTCTTGTTAAAGCCAATTTTTTAAATCCGTAAATTAAGACCCTTCTCAAAAGCCCCAGAGTTTAGCCTTTTGGGGGATGAGAGCCTCTATTTATTGATTTAAGAGACCTGGTGTGGTGTTCCACATGCAGTACTCTGCATACTACCTGATTCACATTAGTGAATGTCAAACAAGGGTAAGTAGAGGTTTTGTTATGCCAAGCCGATCTTGTAAACAATGTGTATATTCAGTCGATGTGAGAGGGCGTTTATGAAAACATGTTATAATATTTGACCAGTGTATTTGACCCCTGACCTCTGAGTCTTCTATTTGTGAATAGGGCTTATTGTCTTATTTTCTGTGTATTTCTTTGATTTACAGGTCTTTCAGGTCGACCGTTCACACTTGAATGTTGATCACACACGATTTCTTCTTAAGTACACACAGAATGAGTTGATAAGCCAGACATTAAAGTTGCCGACTCATTTCACCATCGGTTCTGTATTTGTGTGCGAGTGATCTATATTGTCTTTATCAGTGGTTAAGTACCTTTCTGTTTACATGAAAGAGGTCATAAACCAACACCCTTATGCTCTGGCAATAAATGCTCAGTCTCTGCCAAGACCATAACCTCTGGTATGTTTTTCTAACAGAATACAGATATATGAACCTCTTCCCTAAGACCCGAGAGACCTTCGTGTTTTTCTAACCAATGATTAAATGGGTCGGTGACTTTAGTGTGTGGCTCATCAACACACACTTTAGAAAAAAAAAGTGTGTGGTGAGCATTCAAGTGTAAAACGGTCATCCTGGTAGAACTGTACTTCAGTTAATGAGCAGATATTGTAATTTTTCAACGGAGTTTGATAAAATATTGTATTAAAAGCATGGTAAATGATCCCAGGGCCTAGAAGTTGCACATGTAAAACGGTATAACTTTGCGTCAGAGACGGAATAAACTATAAGTGTATCTATTTATCCATGAAATCTTAATCCTGACAGCTATGTGTGTACGCAAATAGAGCCAGTTAATGTTAGGGACCCAACAAATACGAGAAGCAATGGGGTGGTAGTTTTGAACACAGTCACTGTAGGCCTTTTAACCAATGTTTGTAACTCGGTACATGAAAACAGTTGTGGCTTGAATCACTTCGAACATCGCTCGTAACAAGGAATTGTGGAAATCCCCTTGAACCTGTAGACCATGACAGCCACTCATGTAGTTTGTGCACAGTGATGATTTTTCAAAGCAACATCTTTGACGCAAAATGGACCTGCATTTCCTAGCGTAATTTTTATCTTCTAATTAAGCACAAAATATTCCTATGGACTATTCCTGTTGGGTTGCATTCGTCATGTTGTGACAAATCCTAGTCGTAGTAACAACTGCTGCATAAATAGTCACTCAATAAACTTTGCATGCATTTACAAGCACTAAATAATTTTACCACTATTAAAAGAAAACTGTTAGTATACGTGTACGGCTCGGACAAATCAACACAAGGAATCTGGTATATGTTCTTACTGAATTACCTTGACCAAAAATGAGTTAAAACACCAAAATGTCAAACAGTGACCATTAAGAACTACCCGAACTACCCTAAACCGACCCAATAAACCTTTTGCCGACTATTCATGAGTCGTTGTCAAAATTCTTTAAGTTGTCAAAAAATATTTCAGTTGATGATGTAAGCTTCATGACACCTGAGTGCCAATTAAATGTTGATTTCGGGATAACAAATCAGTTACAGACAATCGAGGAAGGACATAAGAGTCGTGAATCTGCGTTAAGTGAATCTTAATTGAATATGAAAGTCAAAAAAGGTAATGTTTTGGCCTGGTTATGAAAGATGAAAGAAAGGTTGATAAAGATTAGATTCATTGAACAAATTAGTCAGATAATATCAATATCTTCTATCGAGCATGTAAGTTGAAGAAAGCATCTGAACAACGACATCACAGCGATCTTTAGACCTTTCATCATGTCACAGTCTGAACTGTCAACACTTGATGCTAACGTATTGCAAGTGTCTCTTTTTGGACAATTCCAACAGAGACGAAGCAATTGCGATCGAGTTTCATGGCCCCGACCGGATATAATTCAAGTCATGGGCACCTGCATAATCGTAACATGAACGTATCCAATGGCCGGCCACTGCATTTGCCCTTGACCATGATTTACCGGCATAAAAACTGTTTGGGATGTCACGAGAGCATTTTTCGCAACCTGTGGGCAGTTGAGTGATTTTGGTTGCCATAGATTTAAATCGAATGGATTTTGGCCAGAAGAAGTTAGAAAAGTAGTTTTTCATGCGCGGTCCCATTTTGACCACATGTTGCTTGTTTTTTCCATGGCAATCAGCACAGCTTTGGTGGGAGGGCGTATGTGTATAACGCCAGTAACACATACAAATCTTTCGCAGCGTTAGGCCACAATATACTTCCAGGGAGTGGAAATCTCATTGAAACCATAAAGCAGTCTGTCGGTGTTCAAATCATCCGAGAATCATGTACAGTAACTGTTGGTAAAGTATTTTGCAAATTGCTAATTGTTCATAATACACAATGAAAATTTAGTTACTTTGAAATCATGCTTTTTTTATTTCGAATAAACTCAGACAGGATCGCTCACTTAGATTCAACTTCACAGTTGTTCGATGTCCATAAATATAAAGTTTAAAGTTCCAGTGGATACACTTTGGTGATTTGTCGAGTCAGGTTTGTACGGCCAACTTGTACAGTACTTACGCGCACATGCCCACCAGCACCAGGATGTACCTCAGCAATTATTCCCAAGGGCCAACATCCACTTTGTACATCAGGAGATATACAACTAACACCACATCATCTACTTGAAGGTTTTTCTGGGACTTCAACCATTGTTTCTTTGTATCCACGCCCAGTAGTCATTCCAGTAACCATTGTTGCCAAAAATGTCTCATCAGTCTCATCGGTTGTTCTTTCGGCAATCTACATTTCTCCAAAAAGTGGCACATCCATGCTTGAATGCCTGTAAGTCGTGTTCAACTTGAAAAAAACGTATATGATTCAATCGCCAGGACACACAATTTCAGCATCTGAATTTGTCCCTTTAATGACAAGATTTAGTGGCCGGTGCAGATTTTGCTAGAAACTCTCAACCTTTCCACCTAGATTCTTCACAGGCAAACTTCGAGGCTGTCATTCCCCTAGTTACCAAATCAGCAGGATCTCCTTTGTTAAAATGTTTCTCTATTGTTCAGGATATGATGAACTGTGAATTTCATCTGGTGGCGACAAAGGGGTTAAACGTTCGACTTCGACCTCGTATCCACCAAAGGACGTTCATACTGTCAGACCAGATTATTGTGTTATGCATATCAATACCAAATACTTCTGAAATGGATTTTGCCAATTTCAGTCCTACGACTTATAATAATAATAATAACGTTCATTCCCCCAAAAAGTGAAGATCAAATGTAAATTTACAGTAATTCGATTACAAAAAACGAGGGAAAAGGAGTGCGGAAAATAGTTGTCGAGCAACTAATCAAGTCCGCCTCCAGCCTCATTAACATATTTTGACAAAAGAATGTGGGCAAGCTGCTCCTCGGAAACACGTAATTATATCACAGAAAATTACTGAGAAAAGAAAAAAATATTAAGAATCAGTAATATATTACAATGATACATTGCTTGAGACAAGAAATTGGAAATGTTCTCTATATTCACGTTTGAAACGATTGTTATTTGTTATGTTCCGTATGATATCAGGTATGTTGTTCCAAGTTTTTTTTTTGCTATAGATTTTACTGTAAACTGACCTACTCTGTGTTTTGCTTTGGGTATTTCCAGATCATTTTGTGCCTTTTGTCTTGCACTATATGATTGTGAAATTGGAGTAAAGAAGTCATGCATCCATCAACTCCAAACGAGGAATACTTGTGCTTGTACGTGGGGCAACACGAGTTTTAGCAGCTCTCAAACGGCAAAAAACTGAGGTATCTTGGCATCTATACCTAATATACACAACAGAATCATATGCGTCTTGTGAAGCGTCCACAAACGCATGTAGTGTCACTGACTCTTGCTCCTCCGGTAATTGGAGACATCCAGGAACTTGGATTTTCTCCAAATCTGCCAATTTATCAAACCATTTACGAGGTCCTAGGGTGAGATTATTGTCATGGTCAATATCCCGGCGCAATAAAACCAAACGGATCAAATAATGTTGCAATCTTCTTCAAAAATTGCGCTTTGCAATATCACAGTTCTGGTCGAGAAGATTCACTCTGTAAGTGAACATATCTTCTTCATCAATCGACCACAATCCTAGTGTCTTCATTGAAGGCAAATTATCTTTGTCCATATAACACGTTCTGAGCTATTGCGGGATTTTCTGATCTTGAGGTTTTCTGATATTTACATGATAAATTTGTTAATTTGGCTGTAATTGACTACCATTTTGCAAAATTTTGTTATCAAAATTGTAAGTTTATGGTTAATGATTTCAGGCTGCTAAAATTTTCTGCATGATTCTTTAGTTTGCAAAATTCTTGTGTTTGAAGGTTTTTCACAACGAGTGACATAAAAATCACATTTCATAATGTCAATTAAGTCCATGTAATATATTTTAACATTTGCAAGTTCAAAAATCGCATTTTAAAAGTGAAACAAAAGAAATAACAGTATAAAAGCAAACTTTTATTGACTGACATTTTTAATCAACAGTTAATGAATAAATTAATACAAATTTAAAACAAGGAAATAGAACAGATATTTTACGGGCAAAATATAACTTTCTATTGGCTTTCTCGAAAACAGACCTGTTTTGGACTTTGCAGAGCATATTATTATCAGTCTGGCATTATTAACTCTGTCATAAAAAATAATTACATTTTTCGAAGAGTAAAACAGGCAATTGATATTTGAGACGATTTACAATTGAACACCGTCTCAAACAACATGGTTTGAGATGGTGATAACTGAATGCTGTCCTCAAAGAATGATTGAGACGGCGTTCAATTGAACACTGCCTCAAAGGATGTTTGAGAAGGTGTACAATTGAACACTGTCTCAAACCATACACCGTCTCAAACATGATTTGAAATTGTCTTCAGTTGAACACCATCTCAAATCATATTTGAGATAGTGTTCTTTGAAGTGGTATTCAATTGTGCACTGTCTCTAGGCCAATTTATTGTTATCTTATGTTATCATGGTCAAAGCATAGAAATATGAAAATATATGTGAATACGGAAATGTATGTGTCATAATTTTCAATAGTATCGGACAGGAATAATTCCAGGACACAAGGCAATGTCCTTGTTAAGAAATGACCTATACATTTCCAACCACGTGCATTTTACTCAATACATGAGACCTTCTGACAAACACCTGATATAGTACACAGCAAAAATTGTGTTGAATTAAGTCCTGGTATGGTATATTTATATACATGTTTATGTATCACCCTTTCTTTTCCTCTCTCTCTCTCTCTCTCTCTCTCTCTCTTTCTCTCTCTCTCTCTCTCTCTCTCTCTCTCTATATATATATATATATATATATATATTGTTATGTAGGTCATTTGTTAGTTAATTAGTTGTGTCAGAGAGAACATTTTTGAACAGTAATTAGCATGAAAATGAAAATGAAAGTTCTCATGTGTCTTATATAACCGCATGAGGATAAATACTGGGACAGCAGGCTTGCAGTCAGACATTTTTGGATCGTGTCCCTTTAGTGTAACATCAAGTCATTGGAAACTCCAGCAGTGTTAATTTCAAGACTTTTCAAGACCTTCACTGCTAACACTGGATTTATACTGTGGACTCTGTGCAACCCCAAGTCTGCAAGCCAAAGGACTTCATTCACCCAACTGACTGTTTCTCCTCTGAGACTGGAACTTTGCTCTCCAAGCTGAGAAAATTGCTCATAGTCTGAATTTGCGTAGGGAATCCTGGTATATGCTTTTGCAGAGTGCTTTAATCGGTAAAGCCAGATAAATTTACATTCAGTTGTCAGTAGAGCAGGCTTCAGATTATGATTCTGTGAAGAAATTAATTTTCAAGGGTAATCAGTTGGTGCCTGAAGCTTACCGGCTGAAATTTAGGGATTGTGAGAAAGCGAAGGACATACTTATGTTGCATTTGCTCGAAAAAAGAACAACTGTTTGATAATCGCAATCATACAATTCATAGTCCAATAACACTAGGTCAGAATTCGTAAGACAATTGTTGTAAACATAGACACAAAACAGCACAGAACTGACAGTAAATAGACGGTACACAGACAAAGTCAAATTCATGAAAGAAAGATATATGGACCTCTGGCCAAAAGACCAAGAAGTGATGTCAGGTGTTTCGGAAATAGTAAGCGCACCCTGCCCCACATGTGGCACCTGCCATATATCAATCTATAAGTCAGATGGGTAGTGGTCACTAACTAAGGCCCAATGTGACCGATGCCATCAGCGATCATTTGTCGAAGAGAGATATTGTATTTATCTACCAGCTTGCGATACCTGCCAAAAAAGCGTTTGAAAGTAGAGACAAGTCTTGCTCTGGTGTAACCTTGATTTAACAGTTTATAAGAGAAATGGCCATGTCTCTCGACAAAATCACCATATGATCGTTGGTGTTCTTCTGAGAAAATCTGTCAAAGTCATGAGAAATTACGTCAACTTATATTAAGAATTGAGGAATTTAAAAGGTGTGTTCGAGGCGACATCAAGACATTAATCAATGAGCAAAAGGCCGATACATTAGAGATTGCTGCACGTTTGGCCGATGATTATTCATTGACCCACAAATCTTCATTTCTCAGCAAACCATCCCAGTTCTTTTCATACAGAAACAATGCAGTGAAATTTAACTCCTCCTTTTCATCCAAGAATTTCTCAAAGGAGAGTAGAAAATCAAATGACAACAGTTCACAAACTTCAAGTAACACTTCTACATCATCAGATACCAAGTCTCAATCCCCTTCTGGCAAACAGTTTAGTACACTTTCTTGTAGTGATTCTAAGAAAGACGGCCCTTTAATGTCAGAAACATGAAGGTCAAAAACGTGAAAAACGTGAAGGTCAAGGTGGTCAAAGTGGATCTAAGCCCACCAGCTTTATTTCTTCATCATCTCAATTAGAGTCTAATAATGTGTGTAACGCATTTTCTGAGGTTAAACCCCTCTTATCGCCAATTAATGAGGTCAAGGGTAATTCTTCTCAAGATAGCATTTTGGGTAATTTTGAACCATTTATTCATGATGGTTTTATACCACTTTCTAGTGATTTTTCTTCCGTTACCCCTGTCAAAATTTTAAGAGATACCGGCGCTTTCCAGTCTCTTTTATTGGCAGATACCCTGCCGTTTTCTGAAAAGTCATTTTCAGGTTCTAAAGTTCTTATTAAGGGGGTAGATTGTAATGATTACATCCCAGTTTGTCTCCATAATATCTATTTGTCGTCGAACTTTGTTTTTGGACCTGTGACTTTAGTATAAGGCCATTTTTGCCTTTCAAAGGGATTCACTTTTTTCTTGGAAACGACCTTGCTGGGGACAAGGTCATTAGTAATCCATTTGTGACTGATAAACATAGTTCAGATCAGGATCTAAAGCCAAGTGAGTCAGAGATACCTTATTTATTTCCTTCATGTGCTGTTACTCGAGCCATGTCAAAGAAAACGTCTGAGAATCAAAATATTTTCAAAAAAAATGTCACAGACGTTGATTTCAATGACACCTTTCATAACGTCCAGCAAAACTTTTTCTGACCAAGAGCAGACATTTTCTAGATCGAAGCTCATTGCAGAACAACAAAAAGACCCAGAAATTTTGTGTTTGTTTGATGTGGTAAATAATGAAGGTGAAACTTTAGATAGCTCTGTGTCTTATTTTACAAAATCTGGTGTTCTCATGCGTAAATGGAGACCTCCAGATGTCTTGGTTGATGACGATTGGGCTATAAAACATCAAATTGTGATTCCAAAGCACTATTGTGCTGAAATATTGCGCCTGGCCCATGAAATGCCCTGGGCTGGTCATTTAGGAGTCTGGAAAACTTATCATAAAATTCTCAGTCACTTTTATTGGCCTATTCTCAGGTTGGATGTAGTACATTTCTGTAAAACTTGTCATACAAGCCAAATGGTGGGAAAGCCGAATCAGACCATTCCAAAGGCCCCTTTACAGCCGATTCCTGCATTTCAAGAACCATTAAATAGGATACTCATACACTGTGTTGGGCCCCTACCAAAAAAGATCAGGAAATTTGTACATGTTGACAATTATGTGCACGACTACACAGTTCCAAGAAGCCATACCACTGAGAAATATAAAGGCAAATACTATAGTGAGAGCTTTAGTAAATTTTTTTCACTTTATTCGGCCTCCCTAAGTGTGTCCAGTCCAATCATGGACCTAACTTTATGTCTGGAGTTTTTTAAACAAGTAATGGATCAGCTAGGTGTTCTAGAGCGATTTCATCAAACTTTGCAAATATGATTAGGACCTACTATATTGACACAGAGAAGCAGTGGGATGAACGAATTTATTTTCTGCTCTTTGCTGTTAGAGAGTCAGTTCAAGAGTCTCTCGGTTTTAGCCATTTGAGCTTGTATTCGGACATACAGTCCGTGGCCCACTTAAGCTCTTCAAAGAGAAATTCCTATCAGAAGATAATGATTGTCTGAATATTTTACAATATGTGTCAGATGTTAGTACAAAACTCTCTATGGTATTTGAGTTAGCCAGAAAAAAACCTTGACTCATTTCGGCAGTCCATCAATATCAAATACGATAAAAACACCTCAAAAAGGAAGTTTGAACCAGTTCAAAATGTTCTTGTTCTTCTTCCGGTTCCTGGCAAACCACTCCATGCTCGTTACTTTGGGCTAAATCTAATTCATAAGAAGTTAAGCGAACCACTCCATGCTCGTTATTTTGGGCCAAATCTTAAACATAAGAAGTTAAGCGAGTTAAATTTCATCATAGTAACACCTGACAGGCGAAAACAAAAACAGTTATGCCATATATATAGGCTTAAGTGAAGGGTCGAACCCGAAATGTCTGCGTTTTTATTCTCTGCGCTTTGCAAGTGTTTTATTTCCCGCTGGTCGGTCAGCATTTTATGCTTAAGCCATATTTCTATAGGAATAATCCTTCTGGAACACAACGTGTCAGTGCAGTCAGTTAAAAACCTTATGAAGATAGTGATACTGAAACTGACTTGAGTGAAAATACTCTAAATTCAAAGCTGGGCTCAGTGAAACTCAAGAATTCAGAAATCCCAGAGAATCTGGAATTTACAAAGCTGGCACACCTCCAGCCATCACAACAGCAACAGGTGAAAGAACTGATCCAGGAATACAAATACATGTCCAAAGATGTTCCAACAAAGACAAACATCATCTATCACAACGTAGATGTCGGCGACAGTCCTCCTGCGGAACAACATCCATACAGACTGAATCCAGCATAAGCGAAATATCTTCAGGAAGAAGACAAATATTTGCAGAACAATGACTTTATTGAACCCGTAAAAAGTAACTGGAGTTCGCCATGCATACTTGTTCCAAAATCAGATCATAGTTATCGTATGTGCACGGACGAACACTCAAACAAAGACAGACACTTTCCCAATCCCGAGGATTGATGACTGCATCGACCGAGTGGGAAGAGCCAAGTATGTGACCAAATTTGGTCTACTAAAGGGATTTTGGCAAGTCGCTCTGACGGATCGTGCTGATGAAATATCCGCCTTTGTTACACTAGACGGATTATTCCGGTACAAGGTGATGCCATTCGGAAGGGAGAACTCTCCAGCAACGTTCAAACGGATGATCAACGATGTCATATCCGGGCTAGAAGAATACGGAGCTTACGTCGACGACGTTGTCCTGTATAGTGACACGAGGGAGGAACACATCAAACTCATGCGGAAGTTCTTTGAGAGACTGATTATAGCAATGTTGACTGTCAACCTCGCCAAATCTGAGTTTGGTTTGGCGAGGGTGACTTACCTCGGACATACTGTAGGACAGAGTGAAGTAAAACATGTTGATGCAAAAATCAGTGCCATTTGAAGTTTTTCCATACCAAATTATAAGAGACAACTTATGTGTTTTCTCGGTATGGCTGCTTACTACAGAAAATTCTGCCCAAATATCTCTACAATTATTGACTCTTTGACTAACTTACTTAAAATGAAAGTAAAGTTTGTTTGGTCACAGCAATGCCAACAAACATTTGATACACTTAAAGCAGTACTTCAAAATGCTCGAGTTTTGTCTGCACCAGATTTCAGTATGCCATTCAAGTTAGCAGTAGATGCTAGTGACACTGCTGCTGGTGCTGTTTAATTGCATGAGGACAGTCATGGGATAGGTCATCCTGTTTGCTATTTTTCACGCAAATTTAACAAATCCCAGGGAAATTACTTTACAATTGAAAAAAGAGTTTGTATCTTTGATATTAGCTTTTCAGCATTTGGAGTTTATGTTACTTATTCATACGAGGCAATAGTGGTTTATATTTATCACAACGCTCTTGTTTTTTCTGCAGAAATTTAAAGGCAAAAATCAGAGATTGCTAAGATGGAGTTTAATCTTACAGAAGTTAAATCTTGATATTGGACATATAAAGGGTAGAGACAATTTACTTGCAGACTGGGTCTCTCGTATTTAGATTTTATTGTTGTTTACACTTTTAATATTAATTAGCAAAAGAAAGATTTTTCTTTGAAAAAAATTGTTTGTTGAAGAAGGGGTGGGTTATGTAGGTTATTTCCACCCCTCAACACTAATCATGGCCTGAGTTTAATTAGTCTAGAACATACTCAAGGTCACTGCCCTTAACGACCTCACAACCTTGAATTCAATTAGTGGCGTTTGGAATATTCTGGAAATTTAATTAGTTGTGCAAGAGAGATAATTTTAGAACAACAATTGGCATGTCAATAAAAGTTCTAGATTGTTCTTATATGCTCTTATATAATCACATGAGGATAAATACTGGGACAGCAGGCTTGCAGTCAGACAGTTCGGAACCGTGTCTCTTGCGTGTGACTTCAAGTCTTTGGAAACTCCAGCAGTATTAATTTCAAGACTTGTCAAGAACTTCACTGCCAACGCTGGATTTATACTGTGGACTTTGTGCAACTTCAAGTCTGCAAGCCAAAGGACTGTTCATTTGTCTGCCTGACTGTTACAACTCTGTGAGTGGAGCTTTGCCGTCCCAGCTGAGATCAGTAGTCTGTACACTTTTGCAGTTTGTATTATATCCCTGACTTATCAGTTAGTTTTTTTTTCGTAATAAATTTCATTTTCTATGGAAACTACTGAGTTCACCCTTCGTTCGTTTTCTGTCAAGTAATTCAATATATAAATTACTATTTTACCAGTATAAACCAGTTTACGTTCGCACTACAAATTTGTTTTGTATAGTCAGCAAAGCATGGTTATTTTTATATCTCAAACACAACGTTTCGCTCTAAATTTATAGCTTCTTCAGGTGTTTTCTACAATGAAAATTACGAATATAAAAATAACAATGATTGAATTGTATAGGAAAACGAGCAATGTGAAGTAATAAGTATTCGAAAATCTGTAGAGACTAACTTTGAGGCTGTGGTTATGGTCAAAACTGTCTGGACCGACGCTGAGAGCTGGAAATTGGCGCGCTGAAGTCCAGGGGGTACCTTTTAAATACTGAGCAGCTGGTATGCGGGGGCGCTATTGAAGGCACTATTGAAGGCTCTTAATTTTTTTCCAAAGTTTGTTAACCTAGGCCATATTTTCACATATGAATTACGCGACGACGAAGACATTCTAAGGCAACGTAGAGCTCTGTGTGGCAGGGCTAATATGCTTCCTGATAAAGTTTTACTCCTTTTCGGTTGATGTTAAATATCGCCTTTTTAATGCGTTTTGTAATAACATTTACTGTAATTACTTATGGTCTAATTTTAATGCAAGCGCCATTCGTAGCATCATTGTGTGTCACAACAATGCATTTCGTAAACTGTTTGGCTATCCAAGATACGCTAGTGCCTCAAAGGTGTTCGTTCACCATTCAGTAAACTGTTTCTCAGTTTTAAGGAGAAGAACAGCGTACAACTTTAGTGCTCGTTTGCAAAGAAGTAAAAATGTTTTGATTTCTCGACTTCTTGCAAGTGACATGCGTTTTAATGGACTTCAAGCCCATTGGGCAAATATTTTATATTAATTGAGCTTTATTTTACTGTTTGGTATCTTGTCATAAACGTTTTTAATTATTTTTTTTACTCTTTTTCTTTGTTATTGACGTTTTTGAAAGTCTGAAATAAAGTAATAATAATAACAGATTTATGAATGTTCTTGTTACATGCCTCACACGCGTGTCGATTATATTGGTATGAATTGGGTTTATTGACAGAAATATTTAAAACCATAGTACAATAAATCCTCGTCAGAGATAGTTACTGTGGCAGTAGACCGTATACACATCTAGACTTATCAGTCTGTCTTCCACTCCACGTTGTGTGCTCAATTGAACTGCTATCAGAATATACAACGTCTGTCTTTGTTCTTGTGTTTTGGTTTGTGATTATCCTGAGGTCTGTAAATGCTGTGTAACATCTCCTTGCTCCTTGTTTTTTCACTTTAAAATGAGACATGTCAAAGGTGCAATTGCTTTACACAACCCTATAACAGTCAAAAAGTATGCAGTAATTCATTGCATACTGTATTATTTTATGCAATTAGTGGTGTCTGATAAATATCAATACATGTTAAGTCATCAGCAGTCAATTTCAATGCTTGATAACTATGTTTGTAATTTCGTCAAACTCAAAATCTGTACAAGTTATATTAATATAACTCGTCATTCCTTCCATTCAGGGGTCACATTAGCAGGTCAAGTTGTTATGTTGAGTAAATGCTAACAATTTCCAGTCTGTTTACTGGATATCAAAAATTCTGTTAAGAGTACTACTATTAATTAACCTGGTGTAAAACATATGAGCACATACAGTTCACATCTGGGTTAACTTTAAAACAGTACAAACTCTCTCAAGTATATAAGTTTTATTCACCAATAATTACACAAGGTGGCGTATTTGTTCATCAGCAGTGTTCATTCTCCAAAACATGGAATGGCCTGCTTGTGCTTTTAGACGGCGTTCAATTATACACCACCTCAAGCAGGGTCAGCCTGTGCTTTGAGATGGTGTTCAATTGAACACCCTCTCAAACAGGGTCAGCCTGTGCTTTGAGATGGCGTTCAATTGAACACCGTCTCAAAAAGGGACAGCTAGCATTCTTCCAAAATGACTGTACCAGTCACCTGCTACTGTGTCTACACAGCTGGTGTTATAAATCTTTAACAATATATGTAATAATTTTTATTTTTCAATTTATAATTTCTGAGACTTTCAATGCAGGCTATTTTGTATTTCAAGGATGTTATAAAGAATCCTATCAGAAAAAGATGATTTTTCACCGCCAAATACAATATTTCTGATAGTTTAAGGTTGAAGATTTCTATTTGTCAGTATTTAATACTTTAAAATATCAGTTAAACAGAGAATGTGTCAAATTTCACTTTTTACGTTAAAATATCATGATTTGGTCAAGATCAGAAAATCCTAATTTAGCTCAGAAGGTGTTATATCTACTTCAGAAGCTCTGTCTTTGGTTGGTATCTTCTTTAAAACTCCTGAATTTGACAACCATTTATTTGCAAGAATTCCTGTTCTTTCCAAAAGTTCAGATAATTCTTTTTATAGTCTTAACCCTGTTCGCCATTGCTCCATACCATCATTCATATATTCGGACTTCAATACTCTCTCAGTAGCCATCGGGAATTCATTTGCATATTCTTAGGTGTGAGTTTGCATCATTAATTGTGCCAAGAATGGAGAAGAATTTACTAAAAAAAAACTCTACTCAATTCATACACATCCGGTGTCTTCTGTTGATTAAGGTCCCTCCACAGAAATCGATGAAATAGTCGAAATACAATACGTGTCTTTGTTGTAGCTCTGTCAGATCTTCCTATTGGTAATGTGGCAAATACCATTTCTTCTCTGGTTTTTCCTCAGTTGATGGAATTTGCAATCCCAGGTTCTCGCATTATTGGAGTTCTCCTCCCAGTCAAACACTTGGCCAGTACTATGTTTTGATTTGTATAACATTAATCACACAAACGGACCTCTATCTTTTGGCGCCTTCTGCTAATCCTCCAAATATAATTTATACAAGCGTTTGATTGACGGTCGGTTCAAATCGCCAACGGTCATTGATTCCCCACCATCAACGCTCGAATTCCCTAAAAAATTGTCTTCCAGTCAGGTTAGAATTTTAATATTACCACAGAGTTCGATGGGCAGCAGCTTCACGCTGGCCACTCGGCAGTCTGTCTGCGTTTTTGTGGCCGGCAAAAACTAAAACATGACATTTTTTGGGGCGTGTGCCTACGTGTTGCCTGTTTGGTGTCCACTTACAGAATGAACGCCACCATAGCTTGGCACCCTTTTAACGGGAGGTTCCGCCTTTAAGTTCTTTGAATATGCGGCTGCAACTTCTGAGTTTTCACCAGTCGTCTCTTGGTCTTCTCAAACTGACGTAATGCCATATAATAATTGTCCGGTAATTCGGGAGCATCGTCTCTCAAGGGAATTGCCACTTGATAGCGACCATTTTGAAGTTTAAGTAACTTCTGAGCTTGATCTACTGCGGCCTAGTCTTCCCGTTACATAGTTAAAGTCTCTACCGGACTGCTCAGATTTTCTGTGTCCCTATTTAAGAAGAGAATAATTAATGTCTTCTAAACGTCCTTGGTCTTGAACAAAGTAAGTTCCCACAAAGTTTGTCTTGAGAGCATGTCCTTGATTACCAATTGGATTACCAATACATGTCCAACCTAAGGGTGTGAATCTTGCAATTGGTCCACCTGACTGTCCTCTTATGTCTCTGAATGAGTAATGCAGATCAGCAAAAATTGTATGGCGCCAAATTTTGGAAAGTCTATATCTTTCAGGTGGTGGCCATCTTTCAGCTTGCTTTCTCAATTTTATCACTCTCATGTTGCCTGTTACTGTATTTGTTGTAAATGCAGTTATTTTTATATCTACATAAACGCTAATACTCCCAAGTCCGACTTCAACAGAAGCCGACTGGAAATTTTTCACCTGTCCATTTAACACAACTATGGGTTTGTCCCTTTAATCCTAATTCACATCATTATTGATGTAAGCTCCAGTACAAGCATCATCAAGCAAGGCATTAACATTGAGTTGACGATTTTAAGAATAACAGGTACAGTTCGCAATTAAATCAGTTCCACACCACATGATTCAGAAACCATTGTTGTTGTCTGTGATGTCTTTGCATCGTCATGATACTCGCCCTCAGTGCAACTTATAGTTTCATTTCTAGAAACAGAGGCTGTACCCACTGGGGAAAATGCTTGATATACAACAATATATACATACACGGATTCTGTACATGTGTCAAGTACGTTAAGTATACACGATCGTATACTAATAAAATGCAAAACTACAGTGAACACTTAGTGTGCAAAGATCTGCAAAGCGTATACTCATGATCTGCATAGAAATACGCAACGCATATCAACGCATTGGAATCTTCCATATACAAATATATACGTTGCGTGTGCAATAAATATTGTGATTTATATACGTCGATATACGTAAATATGCTAAGCGCATATCAAGCACTTTGTCCATTGACTGTCCCTGGTTTCTTGCCTTACAGATTCTTTTCTCTGACAAGCAATAGATCTATTTACATAATCTTTGCTTGAAGTTTTTGAACCATTTTGATTCCAGTTTCTTTATAGAAGTCCATTTTGAGTGTCTCTACAACAATAATGACCACATATTCTACTTCTGGTGCAATTACAGCCCTGGTGATCCTCTCCTAGACATCGAAAACAAAGTCTGAAATGTTTTGCATGTTCCCATCTTTTGAAATGTTCATATTCTTGAGTCGATCACAACTTCAGAAACCATGTTGTTTGGCACAAACTTTGCATGATCTACGACCTTTCCTGTAACGTCTTCTTTGACTTTCACTTGCCCTAGAATGTTCAAAGCATGTGCGTGACATGTTCGATTCATCTCGTGTATAGTCCACCTTCCTATTTAAACTTGTTAGTCCTTGTACAGTTTCAGATGCTACGGTCTAGAATTCTGCTGCTTGGATTACCTATTCTCGGAGAGATTCAACAGATTCAACCTTGTTTTTGTCAAAGACCAATCTATGATGTTGTGCAAGCATAGACTGTCATCTTTTTCTGTAGCATCATATATAATGAACCATTTCCCAATTCTTCATTTCGACAAGATTCTCTCACGTTAACTACATCAACGTCCAGTAAGTCTGCAAAATGTTTAAAGTCTCTATTCTCCAATTCTTCTGAGGACAGTGCTATTTAACGGCGTTTGCCACCATACTATCGCTCAAGTCTATATTTTGCAGCTTCGTATGCAGTTACAGAATGACCCGAATTCTCTATCACTTTAAGAGTTTCTGCTGAAAAAAAAAATTGACGAAGTTTGTTTTCTGGAGTCGCAGGAGCTTGATCAATGCATGCAAAGAAAGCTGCTTTCCAACTTTCATAAAGTCATTTGTCACCTGAGAATATTGGAATTGACACTCATTGTAACTGCTCAATAAATCTTGACCTAATGAAACTGAATGTGGCACTTGATTTGAAGTCTGATTATAAGTATGTTCAATATTTTGCCTTGTATGATATTCTTCAACTCTGTCTTCCTGCTATTGGCTGTTGCTAGGCATAATCGGCTCACCCGTGCAAGACATCTGACAAATCTCAGTTTTCGATGTTGATAGCTGATGTCTTACAGTTTCTAGTTTCAGTTTCTTATTGTACATTTCTTGACTCACTTTGTTTCTACTTTGTTTATCTTTCTGTTGCAAATATTAATCGGATTTTTCAATCATCAAGTCCATGGCTTTGTAAGCGCCAAGTTTTACTTCTTTTGACATCTCTCATCTGTTGATGGCTTTGTAAATCTTCTTCCTCTAGAAGTCGCAAAGGTGGTGTCTCACTATGATAAATGCAGCCTTGGCCTTGGACATGCTTTATCCATGACTGGCTAACCACGCTCTGCTCCCAAAAACTGTTGCGAAGAAGTGCAATCTCTCAACATCATTACTCCCTTTCGACCACTTAGCTTATTTTCAACTGTTTCCAAAACTTACAAACCAAATTACAAGTAATATAACCGTTCAAAGAACTTTCCCTAGTGTTTTAAACACTCTCTTATATTCTTTTTAGAGTGAGCTTTTCAAATGCAAATTTTCAGTGGAGGAATGAACTATCCTTTTCTCCACCTTCACAGTCTCGTTCGATTGGTTATTTATAACGTACTCTTATGTTCAAGATTTCGGGTTCCATTACTGCTCACATCTACTACATCTCCTTATAAACGTATTTAGTACAAGCTGTGGTAAAAAAATAATATTTCTTTTTCTTTGGTAAATATCAAATCAATGGTTCTCACTTTGGTTGAACGAGCTTGAATATGTTCACCATGCATGATGAACGCCTGGTGCATTGGGCCTGGACTATTAGTCAGATTGGCAGTCACATCCAGCTGTACGTAGTGGTGCATGCAGCAACGCCAAAGAGTACACTCTGATTTAGGGGCTGTGGTGATTCCCGTCGGAAGAATGGAACATTGATCTCCTGTAGCAGTCTTTTGTGCTCAAGTTCTTGCAAGTTTCATGGGTAATTTTTATGCTCTGATGGATCACTTTTGTTTTGCTGAAAGATGTCTTTGTTTTGAACAACACAGATTGGGTAAATTGAAGCCTCTGCATTCAAGTTTAGAAAGCTAAGGCATCAGAAAGTACAAGACATTGGTGATATTATTGACAAAGTCTTCCCCGTAGTTTCTTCCACACCATTCGAATAACCAGCAGCGTTCCTTCAAATCAAAGAAATCATTTCATAATTACCAGCAGTCTCCATACACAGACTCATCGGATCCAAATTTAGATTGACACTTCTCATCTATTTTCCTTGTTCTTTCAAAATTGCACGTCAAGAAACTTCATTTACAGGACTGGTGGCTGGTTTGTTTTTATTTCAAGTTAAAATGGACAGATGAACCAAATTTTTTGCAAAACTGAAAGACCGATAACTAGGTAGGCTTCAACATTTTCCGATTTTCCCGTCTGCCATACTCTCTAAGTCATGGTACCCAAGTTGATTCCGATCGGCCGATTGAATTTCTCTCTGTCAAAGTCCCGATTGCTTGCAATGACCATGCCTTCATGTAACCGTGCAAAGGTTTCCTGTTTTGTAACTTCGATTATTTCTCTCCTTTCACCCATTAATTTTTTTATCGCAAAGACAAAGCCATAACAGGCATAGCCTCAACAGTCAGCTCGAATGTGAGGCAGCGAGTATTGATAGAGTTAAATGTGTAAAGAGTACCATTTTACGTCACCGCATGATTCATTAGTGAAATCAGATTGCCGTAAAGGAGTGTTTGGCCGCGATGTCAAAAGCGACGACTTGTTTTTGGATAAAGTAGCGCCACCAACGGCGTTATTTCTTAAGGAAAGTTTGTGTTTTTCCCTAAAAATCTCCTAAATCCTACGCTCGTCCGTGTATTACCTCTATTTGTAACAATCAGCCCTATTTGTAACAAAACCTAATTTTCAATAAAACTTTGCCGAATTTGTTGAAATCTTAATGAAATATGCATATTGGTATGTTTTGGGGTAATTTTCTTTTTTGTTTACTTGTCGAAACTCATTCTTTCAGAAACTCCTTTTGTTACAAATGGGGTTAATTGTTACAAATAGGGGTGACATATTTACCCCAGTGTGTAACAATCGACCCTATTTGTAACAAAACCTTATTTTCAAAAAAAATTGCCGTATTGTTGAAATCTTGATGAATATGCATATTTGTATTTTTGGGAACGATTTTCTTTTTTTTCTTGTCGAATCTCATTTTTTTCTGAAACTGCTCGTCAGATTAAATTTCGTTGTGCAGTTCCTAGGGATGAGAGGTATACTCGTAAGATATAAAGTCGTGCAGATACATGCAAAAAGTTTGTTTTGGGGCAATTTTCACGAATATCAGTCAAAATTGTCAAAAAATCTTGTTTTCTGACAGAAATCATAGTTACTCTATATGGGGCTAACTTTTGTTACAAATAGGTTGACACGTCAACCCTAATTGTAACAATCAACCCTATTTGTAACAAAACCTAATTTCCAAAAAGAACTTGGCCGTATCTGTTGAAATCTTGATGAAATACGCATATTTGTATATTTGGGAACGATTTTCTTCTTTTTCCTTGTCGAAATTCATTTTTTCTAAACATGTCACCCCTATTTGTAACAATCAACCCAATTTGTAACAAAAGCAGTTTCAGACAAAATGAGTGTCGACATTGAAAAACAAGGAAAATTGCCCCAAATGTACAAATATTCATATTTCATTAAGATTTCAACAAATACGTCAAAGTGTTTTGAAAATTAGGTTTTGTTACAAATAGGGTTAAATGTTGCAAATTGGGGTAAACATGTCACCCCTATTTGTAACAAGCAACCCGATTTGTAACAAAAAACAGTTTCTGAAAAAATGAGTTTCGACAAGGAAAAAAATAGAAAATTGCACCTTAACATACAAATATGTATATTTTATTCACATTACAACAAATACGGCAATTTTTTTTTTGAAAATAAGGTTTTGTTACAAATTTGGTTGATTGTTACAAATAGGGGTAGACATGTCACCCCTATTTGTAACAATCAACCAAATTTGTTACGAAAACAGTTTCAGAAAAAATGAGTTTCGACAAGGAAAAACAAAGAAAATCGCTACAAACATACAAATATGAATATTTCATCAAGATGTCATTAAACACGGAAAAGTTTTTGGGAAAATTAGGTTTGTTACAAATAGTGTTGATTATTACAAATAGGGGTAATACAGCCCGGACACAAAACAAAGAATTTACTTACTTTGGCTTAATTCGGAATGTTTCAAGTTCAGAGGATATATGTCTGTGCCAGCCAATTCCCTCTTGAGAGAATTTCGCCTACAAGTTAATGCCACAAGTATTCACACAACGTAAAGTGTTGGCACATGACAGTGCTTGTATTTACACCGTGATTCTTGAAATATCCAGATTTTCGGGAGCATTCATTAATGCTGCTTTTATGAACTACTCATGCTCAGTGATTAAAGCTTCGGGGTATAGGGGGTATTTATTGGCTCCTGTGCCTTTAGTCGTTCTCAGACAATGAAACATTTCCAATCAAGAAGGAATTTTTATATTTGAATAAACCATGTGATACATTGATCGTAATTTTTGCGACGTTTTATTTAAGAGGGAATACACAACATACCATCCTCTTCGTTTGATAGCACATAAGTCACATACATATTCAATTTGAATTTCATGGAATCTGTTTTTGCACCACATTACATGAGATTTCGAGCAGAGAACATCTACAGAATAAAGTGAAAACAACGATCTCAACATAAAAATTATCATTTTGGTGCGAAATGTACTACTGTAACAACTTGTTTGAGTCTTTCTTTTTCGGCAACAGATAATGTTAGTTTATTTTGCTTTTTTTATATCAACTATCAACCAGACGTGTTGCATAAGATGAAGAGTTACTATCAAATAGCAATCCTCCATTGGGAGCATTACAATTATTTTGTTTAAGGAAATATGTTTATTTGTTAATGATGTCTTTACAGAATGTGTGGAAGTTAACAAAGTCTGACGCAAAAATCTTGACCAAAGAATTAGTTTATTCGAATATGGAAAAAAGTAAACGCATCATGGGTAAAGGCCTGCTGTGTACGGATCAAGTGTGTCTTTTGTGACTGTGTGTTACCTAATGGTAGAAAATGTCCAAACCGTCTAGGAGTTATGATCGACCGTCATAACCGCTCAGAACATAGTTGCACTGAACACTGTCGGTAAGTCCTCAATTTAGAAAACATATATAGTTCCCGGTATTGTCATCATTTCAATGCAATGTAAGACGTGTACCAACCCTAGAGAATGGTCATTAGTACATTCTGTCTTTAAACTTTAGTGATATTCTAGTTATCCTTCTATTTACAAAACTTAAAGTTGACTGCTATATTAACAATGTTGCTCTTTCTTTTGATTATTTCTTAAAGTATATTGCATTTAATCAGATGCTCTGTTTGGCCTAGATTTTGATTCGAAAGCGGGTTTTTAATAACACGTCAACAATGTCATCAAAGTAATGTTAGGGTTTTCCATTGAACTTAAAGTACCCAAATTAGAAAGTATATGTCGACCGAGAGGATAGTAGATGATCAATGTGTATTCTGACAACATCTAAAGTTTACCTTGAAGCTTTTCCTTGAAGCGGAGGTTTCTGGTCTTGATGCCACGGTTCTTTGGTGTAGACATTATCAGGTTCTCTCTGCCGACGCTTATCTATTTGTGCGACCCTGTAATAAAGAAAACAATATAAATGATCATACTGAAATCAATGATGTCGCTTTGACCTTGCATCTAAAAATGTAATACAGCACACATTTAGAAAATATTTTCACGCTAACACATGTTGCTATAGACTACAAAATTTCTATTGTTTACCCCTTCATAAGATTATGTTTCGTTAGTGTCTACATTTGTTTTGATGCATTCCTACCTATTTTAACTCTCATGTATTCCATACTCTACTAAGACCTAAAGATGACCAACTATATAATATCTTTATTCTGCTCTTGACTATGGAGCCAGAATCCACGATACCTGTTAACACGTAGCTTTCGTGTTCTCACTGTCTCATCTAAGTTTCAAAAGCAGCGATGTTTAGCTGTTTGTTGTGGTCAGCTTAAGCATTAAAATTACTGAACTACACTGGAACTCACACGCCTTTATTACTGTGTTGGTTTATTCAAGGTTCTGGCGGGCTAGGGACGCACGAAAATCGGATATCTTCTTGCATGATAAAACATTATTTTATCATGCATTTGATGGATAAAGTACCGGGAAATCAACCGATAGCTAATCTGATGCATTTTTCACTGCACCCTGACTCGCTTTGGGCAAAAACAGGAACTGCAATGGTTGCGACTGCATCTTGTGATCGTTCGATGCAATCATAATACTAACCTTGACCGTTTCTTAAACGCGTACACGTGAGACTCGATCACTGGCTTCACAAAGGCATGCAAAAAGGACATCATACTCATCGTTAGTTTGGATGTGAAAATTTTGTGTAATTATGTAATATAGGGTAGGGTCGTAATGCAGGCAAATATCAAGTCAGTTCCTCCCCTGATTCTACCATCCTCTGCCAAAGATGTTCACACATTGTGTTTTTGCCAGCACATCTCTTGATCTCTGTACCTAGCAAAACGGTCCAAGTTACTATTATGATTGCACAGGACGAGTTCCGGTCTCCGGTCTGACGGAACACATCAGTTCACTGACTTCACAGCTTAGAATAGCACACTGCAGCCCAAGGAGGCAACCGACGACCTAATAAATTTAACCGTCAAAGTTTCAACCATTAACCAGATGTGAACTGAATTTGCTCACGAGGTTTACAACAGATTCATTACATAGTAGAAAGCTTCACAGAACAATCAGAAGGAGCGGGTTTCATCAACTTTCGCACAGTACTGTCGGAGTTAAATCACAAATTACAAAACTTCATTTAGTATGCAAATTAGCTATTTATTAACTTGACGCTGCTCAATTCTTCATCGGACAATTACATTTCTAGCAGATCGACCCTTCAGTATGTTTCATCAAATTTACTGCTGTAATTTCAGAGTCATATCACTATTATAACATTCATTAAATATGCAAATAAGCAGGTAATTGACTTGACCCACAGTATCATCAAAGTTTTCTGAGATTGTCATCTGTGAAAAGTTTTCATTAAATTGTGTGCAGTATACCTTGATACATATCGAAAATATGATAGCTGTCTCCAAAGGAAACCATTATATGAAAAAAAGGATCAGACTTGAATCAGTTCAGCCGTTTTTGTTTTGTCGTGTATACTGACACAAACATGGGTATATACACACGGACAGACAAACAGACATCTCTACGACATTTGCTCACGAATGTTAACACGTGAGATAAATTTCAGAATCAGCAATAAAATATTGTCACCTTGCTTAATTCACACTATTTTAACATTATCAAATGATAGTACATCGCAATTTTTCGGCCATTGCGGATATATGACGTCATCATAAAAATGATGTTGTATCTATTGTATGTTTTGTTTCTCATTTGGAATTTTCGCGTCCGTTTATTTAAAATAGTCTTGAAAACTGACTGACTTAACATAATGTCGATATTTTAACGCAATATGATGGCGATTATTTCGAATTTATAATGTCATCGAGCTTTTCCAGTGGCCCGTAATTTTTTGAGCAATACATTGTTTAGTCCACACATATATTCAAACTTCTGTAGCAAATTTTGCACTTTAATCTCTTTATAATAGGGTGTGGGCCACTAATTTAAGCTGCAAGCAGTGTTTGCAGGGAAATGCTGTTGCCATAAATAGCAGTTATTGCATCGATGACATTTTGTGCCCAATTTGAGCTAAAATAGTATTTTTGCTGTTGTAAAGAACAATTTTGAAAATCATCTAATAGTTATTTTATTTGTGTATGGAAACCAACATGACCGCCAACCTTTGTGACCCATCCATGCATTTTTCAAACTGGAAATTGTCTACCCTGAGGATGATATGTGCAAAATTTCAGTGTAAATGGTGCTTTGGCTGTGAAGAAGAAGAGTTTTGATGGTTAAAAAAGATTTTTTGCAAAAACCAATATGGCTACCAAACCATGTGACCGACGCATATACCTTTCGCAAACTTGATAGTACTCACACCAGTGATGCCATGGGTAAAATTCAGGTCAAATGGTGCGTTTGTTCTGGAGTAGGTTAAGTTAGAATTCAAAAAAAAATCAAATATTGCGTCCAAACCACGTGACTGATCCCAGAGCCTTTTGCAAAATTGTTAGTACTAGCTTATGTGATGACATATGTAAAATTTCAATTCAAATGGCCTGTGGGTTCTTGAGTTTAAGATTTTTAAATATTAAATTGGTATTTTTTGAAAATCCAATATGACAGTCAAGAGGTTTTAAGGTTTAAAGGTTTTATTTGAAAATTCAAATGAATAGGGTACATGCTTGCTACACACCAAATTTTAAATTAACCAGCCTCCCATGTCACCGGGACAGCCATGTCTAGGTTTTTGTAAAATCTAATATGACTACCAGGTCACGTTTCTAATAATTAATTCAAAGACTAGGTGCAACACTTCTTATTGGCCCTGGTCGCTGTGCCGAATTTGAGAAGTGTACATGCAGCGGTTTTATTGATCTAGGCTGGCAAAGAATTGACTTAAGAAGAAGAAAGAAGAAGAAGTTAGCCCCTGGATTCAGGTTATTGCAATGGTAATACGATGTGCAAAATTTAAATTTTTAATGGTCTTTTTTATTGAAAAGAAGAATTCTGAACATCATTTCATTGTTATCATTTCATTGTTATGGTAGGTTTCACTGATAATCGTAAGTTTTTAGCAGATGAATTAGCCATTTAATTTAATTAGCTATTGAAAACTAGCCGTATTGTTAACTTTTCGCCACCAAATCAAGTGACGGATCAAACTGCTGTTCTCAAACATGAAAGTGCTTTCACTAAAGATGAGACGTGTACGATTTCAGTTGAATCGGTGCTTTGGTTATGGAGAAGAAGATTGTTTAAAGGATTACATTGCAGTTTACGTAAAATCCTTTATGGCCGCCAAACCATACGACCAATCCGAATGCCTTTTGCAAACTTGAATGTGCTCACACTAAGGATGACACGAGTAAAATTAAAGTTCAATCGGTGTGTTAGGTCTTCAGGAGAAGACTTTTAAAGATATTATTAGGATTTTGGCAAAGTCCAACACGGCAGCCAAATCACGTGAACGATCCAAATGCCTTTCGCAAACTTGAACGTGTTTCTACTAAGGATGAGAAGAGTATACTTGAAGTTGAATCGGTCTGTTGGTTCTTGAGAAGAAGATTTTTAAAGATTAATTTGATTACTTTGGTATATTTCGAAAATCCCACGTGGTGGCCAAGCTCACACGACTGCCCGCAATTGTGTGTGCAAATTCTGAAGACCTTAGATAATACTTGCTGTACACAAAATTTCAAATTGACTAGACCCTTACGTCATCAGGAAAAGTAATTTTTAGGTTTCAAACAATCAAATATGGCCGCCAGGTAACATAACCGATGACAATTTCAAGGGTCAGGTGCACAAGTACTTATAGGTATCTATAAGCCCTGCAAGTTTAGGAAGTTTGGTTTCAGCAGATTAAGAGATCTACGTCGACCAAAAACAGCAGCAGCAGCAGCAGAAGAAGAAGAAGAAGAAGGAGAAAAAGAAGAAGAAGATTTTGATTTTTTAAATGAACGTTTATTACTTAAATTAAAACCCTGTACAGAAAAGTACATATCAAATCAAATCAAATTTTGAGACGAAAAGCAAAAATGAAATCTGACAAATACGTTATAGCAAATGATGATCAATTACTGAAAAAACTAAGCAAAATTGGAAAATATAGAAACCAGCAAAACTGCAAAATGGCTATGATACTGAAGCCTGAGCGAGACGGAGAGAACTGGTGAAAAGACAAACAGGTAGCTATATCACTTGCAACAGAGGGAAGGATACGGGTCAGTCACAATCAGGGTGCGCTAGACAGATTTCGACGTGTTACGCTCTAATATGAAAAAATGTTGAGCAAAATTTAATGAAATATTGTTCTTAATATGAAACAACCAGTAGAACCAAACAGGCCCCATAGAAAAAATGGAGTTTTTTGATGATTTTGAGCTGAGCAGTGAAAGAAGAACCCTAAATTGGTCAAAATGTTACGCTGTTTCATCTGAAAGAGCACATTTTGAACGTCATTTTTTGAAACTGTTAGATTAATTTTTTCGATTATTCAGAATATTTAAAGTATCACATAGCATTTCTTCTTTCTTTAGCAAGTTAATTCATCTTAATACATGGATTTGAATGGAAATGGCATGATAACAAGTGAAATTGGTGTGCCGTTACGCTTTTTATATTTTGACAACAGCATTGATTTACCTCTCTATTATCACTTGGAAAACATTACCCTAGAATGTTTCCTAAAACATCTATTTGATTGGTAGACGAACTGTGATTAGCTGGTACTAAATGTTTATAGGGTCAACGTATTGGTTATGAATGACAAATCATGGAATTTGTCCACGTCTTTTGTCCAAAAATTCTGTTGTGTCCGTGACACCCCCATGACTTTCAGCCACATTCGAATAGAAGAGATCTGATGTCATTAGCCAAAGTGGCCCTGTTTGCCTTCCTAATATGTTATAAAAATATAATTCATTTACCACTTGTATTGTTTTAGTATATCAAAAAGTAGCCAAATGTAGTGTCCGTGACAGCTGCAGTGTCCGTGACACTAAATCCAGACACTGCTTGTTACAGCGATTCAAGCAGGTAATTCTATCGTTTACCAGCTGACGTTACATTTTTATAACAGAGTAACTCGGTTTTATTTTAGAGTAAGACATTAAATACAAAATCTTAAACATGAGAAAGATGCTTATACTACCTTTTGAGATTGTAATGTTAAAAAACTGTCCTATAAAAGTAACGGTATATGGGTAAAAAAATGAACAGAAGTAGTGTTATCAGTTGTTTCTCAATAAAATATTAAAGTAGAAATGTTATTTATGTTGAAATTAAAGTATAACACTTATTAAACTGATTTACTTTCATATTAAACCTCTTTCCATTTGTAACTAGCTCCACGTCACGGACACTACGCTCACAAGTCGTTAAACAGTTTTTACTGCATTTACATTTAAATGCACCCGACATTTAAAGTAAAATTCATAGACCATGCTAAAGCCTTTCAAAAACAAAAGAAAATATAAAGGAAAATGAGGGCAACTCCACACATCGACTCCACCAAGTTTGTTTAATATTACGATATGGTGAATAAAAGGATCATTGCATGTATTTTGTGTGGAATACATGGCGAGGCACCGGTGAATTGATAGTGCTTTGACCCTAGTCATGTGATCTTTGTCCCCGGTACATGTGATCTTTGTCCCCGGTAAACCGGTTTGTTGATTGAGTGATTCAACTTAACCGTGTTTCAGAACCAAAAATGGGGTTCCTTCATCAGTCGCTCTCTTGTTTTGTATCCTCTACGTTTCCTTGTGTGATAAAGTCATCTTCGTCCTCAAAGAGGAGAAGCCAGATTCGTTATTCAGAGAGTTAGCTACTATTGACTGACTCTATATTGAGCGATCCGATGTGTGGTGTCATATTATAATTAACACGACACAGCATCGACCGGAGTTTCTGGACGCTTACAAGGGTTTTTGTTTTAGGGCACATTTTGAGCCTTGCTAGTGCTCGTTATGTTAACAGTAAATGTTGTACTAACCTGTCAACAATTAGTTTGTTTTAGGCGTTTAAATCGATTATCCAAGCTTTTGGTTGTGTCAATTTTTAATGGACTTTGTAATAGATTTCGGTTCGATATTGGTGCCTGCTTTCCGGTGTTTGAAAAGCATGTTGTGAAAGGCTGTTTCGAGAAATACATCATCTTATTTCTCTGTTTTTAGCCATTCCCAGGTTTCATGGTTTCGTTAACAATATTTGCTTTAAACGACCTTTGAAATCGGTTTGGTCTGACGAGAGTATTGGTTTATTCAATTCATGCCGCCAACTTTGATTAGTTATATAGCATCTTTCTCAGTTTTTTTATTTTCTTTGCCAGATGATGTTTTTTGTATTGCTCGGCAATCTTTTTAGTTTGGTTGATTGTAGTACCAATTCGATGACAGATTGCATGTTGGTTTAATATAATAAGTTGTGGCATAAAATGGAGACAAATTAAGCCAAAAAAAAAAAAAAAAA
>LD347102.1:0-28963 GCA_001465055.1 Ptychodera flava | reverse complement strand
AGAGTCCCCGTTGTTAAAACCGCTGTCGTGAAACCTTTTAACTATGTGAGCGATGTGGGCAAAGTGTGTTTGAATTAACTCACTGGATTTTTCGGTTGTCGTTCCGGATATCGACGGAATGCTTATCCCTTCACATGTTGGTCAAAGTTACATAACGAGCTATGATTTTGTATGAAGGATGTGTTTTAGATGCTCGTTTTATAGACCATGAGGAGTGTCATTAGAAAACGACTCTAGGGTTGATCCCAGAAGTAAGCTCAGCTGCAGTGATTTTCAGTTCACTCTCCTGTGTTGATAGAGTCCTTAACATATGTGCTCAGTTTAAGTGAGCAGACCGTACATACGGAGACATCGCTATCTGTGCTCGTCTCAGACTGGTTTGATGAGACTTTGAGCTTGTTATATTTTTGGCAAAGCAAGATGTGATCACTGGTGTGAATATATTCACATTACGTCAACGTCAAAGTGGACCGTTATTTGATAGGTTAATTGGTTTCAGGCACTGAACTTTGATGAAGTTTGTTTTGTCCCAGTGGTTTCCGTGTAAGAGCCATGGTTAAAATATGTATATATTTTTTACACAAAGATAATGGTTGAAATGATCCATGTTTTTGCTGGTTTTTTACTGCGTTACATATGAGGTAGTCGATTGATACCCCGGAGGGCATTCTCGCGTTTGTAAGCCCTTGACTTTGATCACACATGGTCTTTTCATAAAATGAAGTGTCCGTGCTTGTAACGTGACCTAAGAAAACAATCAATATAAAGGAAAAGGAGGGCAACTCAACACATCGGCTCTACCAAGTTTGTTTAATATGACGATATGGTTATGACGAGCATTTGTGTTTAATATTCCCTGTTAAAGCTGATAATGAAGTTGCCTCTTTAATATTCATGTGTGTAGTGTCCGTGACGCTACTGAAATACAGATCACAATTAATGTGTTGGAAACAAAATGTTTAGTATATCATTTATTGTTCACTTTATAGTGTTACTAGGACAGTTTTGCATCGTGTAGCAGTTTCTACATATCACTTATCATTGTTTACATACCAGTAATCTCAATAATTTTTGCATTTAGTGCTGTATTTCTGATAAAATTTCCTGGTTATTGAAAAATACCAGGATTGCAAATATTATTGATGTCAATCTTTCCTCAATAATATTTTTAAATTTGTTTGTGATAAATTCTTGTCATGTTTCTACTATTTTCACAGCTTTACTGGTTATAATAAACAATAGTTTGTTTCACATACATATATATTCCTGAACGTGTAGTGTCCATGACGCTTTTACCATATTACAAAAAGGACTAAAAACTAACAAAAAATAAGCACCGTTTTGCTGAAAGTGCTATTTATGTTTTCTAAAGACTTCAACAATTGCAGTAAAAAATATTTCAAATGTATGAAAGGGCAAATCTGTAAACTAGAGGAATCGTAAGCTCATGGGAAGAAAAAAATGAAAAATTCTTTATTTTTCGTGACAAATCATTTGAAAGGAAATCATGCAACGCTGGGTAAAATCCTCGTACATTCACCTTAATATCTACAACAGATGCATGTACTTTCTGGTTAAACTTTCAAAAACAATAGTTTTACAAATGTTGTACAGTTTACTATGTTATTTCTCCATCAACTCATAATATTTTGTAGTGTCCGTGATGGTTTGTCAACACAATAAAGAAACGGTTGCCATGGAAATACTAAGAAAGTTTGGTTAACAACTTTTCAAGCAAATATGTACCACACCTCAAGCTTTGTGAATTTAGTAAATTTATATATGTATCTACAAGTAAATTTATATATGTATCTACAAGATACAATTTTGACAAAAGTTAAACACTCTAGAGCACCCTGATTGTGACAGAGCCGATACCAATTTAATATGATAAAAAAGCAGAATTTTGTCATTGAAAGAAGGCACGATGCAGGTGCCTGATAATTTTCCGCTGAATAGGAGAAAGCACAAAAAAGTTCCGAATAATGAAAACAGCAACAGAAATTTGCAAAAAAATCGAACAAGAAACATCTTACATCCTGCAGAAAAATGGCGCCTGACCGCCAATGAGAAGGGGCATGCCAACCAAAAATTTTCTCAACTTACTACCCCGTCTCAATTCAAGGAGTACGGTGACCAGGACGAGTTAGGTATTGGCAAAAGGGAAAGTGTGCTAAGAGGTGAAAGCACACAAAAGAAGGAAGTGTTTACAACAAAATTGAATCAATAGTAATTATTCCATCAATGTCTATGGAAGCAATGATGTCATTAATACACTAAATGTTTTTGAAAGCACTTATGTTTGAATTGAGCGTGAAGTAATTATATTCTTCTAAAATGCGAGAACAAACTCGCCTTTTAAAACAGAAACAAGCATTTTACCGGTTGAGGGATTATGATCATTTATTGAATTTCGTCTCGTCACATGATTTGCAATTTTAGCAGTCATTAAAGAAAATTTAAAAGCGCAAAAGTATTCTTGTCCATCTACGATTTATCAACGGGTGGGCCTAAAACTAACCACCAGTATAAGATCTTGCATTCCTGGCCTAGAAAACGGTAACAGAGATTACGAAGGAGAAAGAACAAAGGATAAAGACGAGGGCATTCTAAAATATATGTGAAAGGTCATCTCTGGTACTACAGAAAACACAATCAGAGGAGGAGCAATAGCCAGAATGGAACATAAACGAGCCAGTTGCGTACGAACCATGGAGAAGACGCCATTGAAGATCTCCTTCTTTTTTGGTAATTGGACTGAGATAACAAGAAGTGAACAAAGGTTTGATATTTTCAGGAAGTGAAAGCAGGTCTCTGCAAACTGTATCCTTGACGTTTATTGTTCCCATTTAAATTGGACATAGTCATAGATTTATATATGCTACCGTTTTCAAATTTATACAATGGACAATTAAAAATAATATGGTCATCAGTGTCTTTCCAAGTAAGTTCCAAAGAGTACGAAGGACGATAACAAGAATGAACGTGATCCAAATCAATTTCCTCTTCGACATTACAACTTCGCCGATGCTAACTAGCCATGAATGCAACCCCGAAATTTCGGGGTAAGTTAATATGCTAAGCCGGTCGGAAGGTGTGAATCACGTACACATCGATAATACCAAAACCAAACGACTCGAACAGCATTTGCATGCAAGGCAGTGTGTGTAAACCGCGACTATTTCTCCTGTAAAGTTTGATTGAATATTATTTTCGTCACAGTCCCTCTACAAGGGACTATGGTTTCGTGGTATTTTCGAATTCTGACACCACATGGCAATTGCGATGCGACATCGGTACAAAAGAACTGAAAAGACGCTTCATTGTACCAACACCTAGCACAAAAGCTGAAAATGGTCGAACGACGTAAGCACGGTCACTCCACAAAAGCGAGTGGAATGACCGTGGCGTGCATACTTCGCTCTACTTCTAAAGCTAGTAGTATTGACTGTTACTAAAGTTCATATTTTACAAGTATAACTCCTACTTTAATTCGATCAGTACTTATGACGACATAGCGGCAGCTGTATCATCATCCCACCTAACAAGAAAAAAAAGAGACATTGTCTATGTATTCGACTCGAGTGCATTGCATCCTGATGTAGCCTCGCCAGTCACAATCGTTTTATCAAACGTTTTGAATCAGACAAGGACTTTTGTCAGAAGAAAATCGTAATGAAAATTTGTACCATTCTTGAGGTTGCTAATTCAGCAAACAACACAGGCGATAATTGTGATTGTCTCACAGTCTTCAAACATTCCCAGCAGAACACTTACATCAAGCAGTGAAGAACGAATTCAATTTTTAAATAGCCAAGTGTAGGTAAAGCTACATCCGAATCAAAAAATATAAAAACACAAATTTGAGAGTCCCTTGATGACGCCGATTTTTTTTATGCCGGTGATAACGAGGGGCCGCGGGCCTCGAAGGGAATGATGTTTAGTTTCAGTCGTAGATAAAGGTTTTCAGTTCGGACTTTGATTTACTTGAATTTGTGGTGATTCGGACTCAGTATTTGCTGCATCAAAGGGTGTAAAGTGTAAGATGAACGCTCATGACTACGGTATTTACGAGCTGGTCATTAAACCACGGTGACTTCATCATAATTTTGAATCCTATCTGCGGACGGCAGTGGATCACGTGGTTCATGCTGCTTATCCCTCGCCAATTGCTCTTGGCGAAAGGTTAGGTCATGTTTTGTTTAAATAATGCATCAAAACATTGCAAAATTTGTTGAAACAACATTTGATGGACATTCATGATGGATTCATGGAGCATGAAAAGGTGTCGAAATTATTCCTCTGGTAGTGATTCGCATGCTTTTTACAGAACTCGCTTTTACGTTGTTAGCCTTTTCTATTCAAATTAGATAAACATAATTATGCCAGCATCAGCCGCATAAACGCTAGAAGCGAGGACTGCATTCCTTTTTGAACAGAGCTTACAAACTGCAATTTACCGGTGGTACACATTATGTTTGAAATGTCCCCCTAAGCTAAAAACACAGTGAGAGTGAGAGTCACTGAAGGAAGACAATTTTTATGAAAACAAGGATACTCGCACTGCGAGTTGTCGTCGAAAGGCAACCAACGCCAATATCGTAATCCCCATCCTATGTTACTGGAGACATGCCTTCAAAATGACTCAGCTGAAACAGTTTTGTGGCCATCGCTGAATTTTTTAAAGGGATATATATATGTGTGTCACTTTAAAATCTTATCATTCAATGGCCTAAACAGTGACCATGAAATTGAAATTTCCATTTCCATATAAATGTTGGTATTTTAGTCCTGTTTGTGTAGCGTAGCCTCCGTCGATTTTAAATTTCACTGAACGAACGCGGCGAACAATGATTGCTTCCTTGCTCCCTGTTTCTCTTCGTCTCTTTGTCCATCTACATGTATCTTCTCTGTCTTATCTTCATACACAGTCGCTGTCACAAAGAGAATCTAACATCCACCCACATGATCAATCTATCTAGCTATTTGTCTGTCTGTTTTTTTATTTGTGCTAAATGCTAATGGAAAATACTGGTCGAGAAGTTTTATAGCTTGTTCCTTTGTGAAAAACACTTCGAATCACAATCACTGGAAGAAACTGGATTGCAAAATGAATTGCCCGGTCAACTTCCGTTGTCGGACAAAGACGATCTCGTTTGCGTGAAACAGAGGACAAGGCGACATTTCACTTTTATATGATGTCCGATATTTACGGCTACTAGACTATACAATATCGAAATTAGATTGGCTTAGCCAGAACTATAAAGGGCTGGAATCTCCGATATATATCGGATATTTACTTGCGATTTGACTGAATCTAGTATCGTCTAGTATCGAAGCTAGAGTCAGTCCTTGGAAGTCGGGTTTGACCAGAACTGTAAGGTGGTGACATCTCCGATATATATCGGATATTTACTTGCGATTTGACTGAATCTAGTATCGTCTAGTATCGAAGCTTGAGTCAGTCCTTGGAAGTCGGGTTTGACCAGAACTGTAAGGTGGTGAAATCTCCGATATATATCGGATATATACTTGCGATTTGACTGAATCTAGTATCGTCTGGTATCGAAGCTGGAGTCAGTCCTTGGAAGTCAGGTTTGACCAGAACTCTGAGGTGGTGCAATCTCGGATATATATCGGATATTTACTTGCAATTTGACTGAATCTAGTATCGTCTAGTACCAAAGCTAGAGTCAGTCCTTGGATGTCGGGTTTGGCTAGAACTGTGAGGTGGTGAAATCTCCGATATATATCGGATATTTACGCGCGATTTGACTGAATCTAGTATCGTCTAGTATCGATATTAGAGTCCCAAAATCGCCGATAAATATCGTGTAAATATCGGAGATTTCACAGATCCGGCATGCTGAGACACAAGGCAAGTAGTTCTAGTATCGTCTAGTATCGATATTAAAGTCACCAAATCGCCGATAAATATCTGGTACATATCAGAGATTTCACAGATCCCGCGTGCCGAGGCACGAGGCAAGTCATTCTAGTATCGTCTTGTATCGATGTTAGAGTCCCCAAATCGCAGTGAAATATCGGGTAAATGTCGGAGATTTCACAGATCCAGTGTGCCGAGGCACAGGGTAAGTCATTCTAGTATCGTCTAGTATCGATATTGGAGTCACCAAATCGCCGAAAAATATCTGATAAATATCGGAGATTTCGCAGATCCGGCGTACCGAGGCACAAGGCAAGTCATGCAAGTATCATCTAGTATCGATATTAGAGTCCCCAAATCGCCGATAAATATCGGGTAAATATCGGATATTTCACAGATCCAGCGTGCCGAGGCACAGGGCAAGTAATTCTAGTATCTTCTAGTATCGATATTAGAGTTCCAAAAAGGCCAAACAAACATCGGGTATCCTAAATATCGTCGACTTCACAGACGCGGCTTCCCATGGAACAACCGCAGTTCATTGTAGTATCGTCTAGTATCGATACTTGTCCGGAAATCGTCAATCTTCGATACTAGATAGTAAATATCCGATATTTAAAAATTGTGCAAAGTCGCACCTTCATGGTGAAACACTGCCGCTCTAAAGATACCCAACGTTTTATTCAGAAATTGAAAAATTGAAATAATCTGCCTCGTAGTAGTTTTCGGGGCAAGAATATGGTGAACAGTAGGACGCTCGTTAGCTTCATTGCTTGTCAACAAGCAGAGGGTATGCAGGATCAAAATGTCAGAAAATAAAATCTTCCGGGTATCCCCGGCAAAATTTCAACTGTGATGTACCATGGTCAACAAGGTATTTGATGGTTTTTGATGTTTGACCATGAACTACCATGGTTGGCCATGATATAAGACCACAGTAGGCATTCCAATACTATGGTCTACCACAGTAAACCATGGTCTACCACCGGTAACCATGGTCTATCATGGCTGACCTGTATAATAGATATCGGCTACCATGGTTGACCATGGTATTTGATGACTCATGCTATTTTAATTTTGATGCCCAATTTCTTGATGATCATATTGATAATAGGCTTTATGTATATACACTCCTATATTTACATAGTTGAGTCTCTTGACATCATTCACAGTTGTTAGAGAGAATTTATGTCGTTGCCCGGGAAGCTTAGACCAATTTGCTGTATTCTTGTTTATGTAAGAAGACTGTGGACACATATCGAGCTGAATTTCATGGAATTATTGACATGGAGGGCATGAAAGCACAGTTGCAATGGCAGGAAGTTAAGACTATCTCAGTCTCACTCAATCTTTGCCACGAAACATGATATCAACATAAGCAAGGTCATTATAGGTCCATTGTCATTGGACCTTTGACCCTTTACCATGATGTCACATGTCATAAAGCAATGCATTTGATTGGCTCATTTGAAGCAGCCATCTTCAAAATTCACTTCAAACGGATTGTCTGTTCAGTGAACAACTGGAAAAGTAGCAGTGTTTTTAACATCAATTTTGGGAGAAAGTTTGGACTATTTTGCTCATCGAACATTCAGGTAAACACTCAGAAGATGTTGGAGTATGATCTAAGATATAATCTGAAGGGCTTGGCTGTTATTGCAGTGGACACTATAATGGAGGCTAAGTTTGCTGATCCTGAAGCAAGTCTGTCAAGTTATAATGACACCAGTCAGGGATCACTGGTGTTTTGCAGAGTTTTGGTGAGGTTTATACCAAGATTTTTCCGTTCTGACAATTTTCAACCCAAGGTTTTGTTTCAAAAACCATCAAATACCATTGGTCGGTGATCATGGTTGACCAAGGTTAATAACATGGTCAACCACGTTCGGTGCCCATGGTCAGCCATGGTTAACCATGGTTAACAACCTTGGTTTACCGTGGTTGACCATGGTTGGTGACCATGGACAACCATGGTAATTTGTGCCATTTAACAACCATGGTCGACCATGAACTATCAAGGTTGACCATGGTCATATGACCATGAACTAACATGGTAGTCCATGGTAGACCACAGACACTTTCGCCGGGGCTGTTACTTTACTACATTGCAAGTTATTGATGCTATGCTCGGACATAGACCCTTGAGGGTCTATGGCTCGGAGAAGTGGTTTAGCATTCACAGAAGGTCGATCGACACTCTTTAGCAACAGTAAAATTGCGCACATGCACACTTCACTGATATGAAAACCTAGCTTTAACTAATGTTTTACGGCTGAGAAGTGAGCCTTCACGATAAGTGCAGGTATAATGTGATTTCAAAAAATGGAAAAAAGTCCATGGAAATTTGCGGTATAAATTTTCTTCTGTAGTACTGTTTGATGTGGAGCATCGCTGGTGCAGTCAGCTAAAAATAAAGTCGTAGTCTTACACCATGGAGCTAGAAACGGATCTGGTTCCATGCTTACGTTGTTCCAATACGTTGTACCGCTGTATAAATCACTGATGATTGTACATGTCTAGGTAGACATAATCAGGTGCCAATGTACTCTTGCATTGCACGGCCAAAACCGGTATCGATTTATCAACGCGTGACAGTCCCTCCACCAAGTAAGATACGTCCTTTTCAAGCTCCCTGAGTCAACCCATGGAGGTAAGGGTCAGCCATAGTCCGTATCGTGTTGAGGACTTGAGGGTGAGCATATCAAGGTCCGCATTGCCATAATGCTGGCCAGAAAACTCATCGTCAATAATCCCCTCATTAACTAATACTGTGAGCAAACTAACTGCATTTACACTTCGCCGCGAAATGCGTACAGGTGGCGCTTTTCGCATCTGACTAACAGGCATTAATAGGTGTCAAGGTAGCATCGGGGAAGTTGTAATGAAATACCTTTTTATTTTGTTTTTCCAATCACAGGGAATAGAATCAACCAACGTCTTGACAGCATTTGTTAAAATTTTATCCGAATGAATAAAAACAATGTTTGAAAATTGCTTGGGGAGCACCACATTATTGGAAATGTTCAAAGAATCTCCAAATTTTGTAATGCCAGCACTAATTACGTGATTAACAAGAGTACTATCAAGAGGATTTGTAACTTGAAAGCATTCATGCTAAGGATGATACACGCGCATTTATAGCTAAATGGGTATTTTGGTTCTTCAGGAGAAGATTTTTAAAGATTAAATTGGATTTTTTAGAAATCCATTACGGCCGTCAAACCATGTTACCGATCCAAAGGCCTTCCTCTAACTAGAGAGCATTGAAGCTAAGAATGATACAGGTAAATTTTCAGCTCAACGATGTTTTGGTATTTAGAAGAAGATTCTTCAAAATTCAATTGGTATTTTTCGAAAATCCGACATGGCGGCCAAACCACGTGATCAATTTATCCTGTGAACTTTGCGCAACCTCAAGCCTGCAAGCAAGCCAAATGACTGCATCGGTCTGTCTTAAGATTTGATTGTGGAGCTTTGAGCAGTCCCAGTTTACAGTTTGTACTCTTTCCCTTGACGTAATGATTAGTTTTATTTTTGTAATAAATTTCGTTGAAAGGAAATTGCTGAGTTCAACTTTTTTCTCGTGTATCACTAGCAAAATATACTCTTGACTGAGTGAGAGAATGCGACATGCTGCTTATATAACCAAAGTACTCCTTTGAAACCAATTCCTTTATAATACTCCACCTCTACCCTAAGTCTACAAGTATGTTGCAGACAAAATCTTCAATTTTTCTCCAACCTACATGTAACTGTGTGTTTGTTTGCCTGGTCAACGTTGGTTGATAGTGGGCGACACGGCAACGTATGAGATGCAAACATTGCATTATGTGCTGCTGTTCGTTCCCATGGTGATGACTTTATGTCAATTTGCATAGATTTCCGTTTTAGATTTAATACTCTACCTAAGTATCTTCTGCGCCACTAATAAGGTATTTTTCTCAAGCTTGCTTGTATAGAGAATATAAGTACGGTTCATGTTGTTGAAAATTCTTTCAAAAAGACTAGCGTTTAACAATTACCATTGAAGAATGGCGATAAATTCATCATCAATGTTTGTTACCTAATGATGCCTGAAGCTCTGAATCTAAAACTAGTGGTAAGAATAGAGTCGCCCTCCTCAACCATAAATTTCGATATCTAGTTTACCTTTGGCAAGACAGGAATAAAACTCGTGTCGGCAAAAGATATATAGTCTTTTATATCCAATTTATTCATGGCAAATCATGTCGCCATGTCACAATGCCAATCTATATAACTGTTACTGTTAAAGTAATTTTCCCTCTGCAATTTGATCCTAGTCCTAGGGAGACACAAACCCGATTTCTAACATAACCAACATACACCTGCGTGAAATAACCCAGTACTGTCTTAATAGATAATTGGCAGATTTGAATCGAAGAGTATGCATTCCCAAATATCCCAAAGTCGCATCTCTTTTCCAAAGAACCCGGTCAGCCATGAATATAGAAACAGTTATATTCTAATAATGTCTACAAGAAAACCTCCACAAACATCCTCTTCACATGCTCCTGAATCGGGACATCAACAGAGTATACAATTATGAACATCTCTTCACATGTTCCTGAATTTAAAAATAAACCTTCTACAGTATATAGATAATACTAGCTCCCTTATGTTATTTTTCAAGGATAAAAATTCTGTATGATGAAAAAATAGGGGTGAAAGGATCACAGACTGATACCTTCAATTACGTTCGAGAAATATATAGAACATAATAACGCCATATCTGGTATTAGTGAACACAACAGTGTTAATGTGTTTTTCTCAAAATGACATTTGTCAGCTCCTTTTGAACTTTCTTTAGCTAATCCTTATCTCTACTGGCAATGAGGCAGTCTTTTCTTGTTCTCTTAAATCTTTAAATGATTTAATTTTTTATTATTGGGAAAATCTTTTCACATTTTCATAGCTCTGATGAAACATGTGTTAAAAGTTGCATTCTGAAAGCAGTGATACACACATTTTTGTCAGAGGTTTGAATGAGGTATTCGAATCTCAAAGGAATTGATAAAGGAGAAGGAAACCACAGTTGGTATGGCCATTGTTACATTTTTCTCACCCTTATTGTCTCCGTAATCATACCTGAAATTAAAATATCTAATCTGTGAAAGAGAACTATAATGTGATTTCGCATGACAAAATGAAGCTTTCGAACGGCAACTGCAGCCCGAGGTAAAACCATTGGTGTTCGACATCAAGCAGATAAAAAGGTATACGTTCAATGATATGAATATTGGCAGGATAAATTAAATGTGACAAAATCACCTACACAAACTTAATGCAAAGCGAGTCGGGTCATCAAAAGTGCAGGGCCGCCGCATTTATAGCATCCATGATGATTTGATATCGATTGGGCTCCAAAGGAATATCACCGAAAGATGTCGATTGGTTTTGAGCCGTAAATTAAATATTTAAAAAAACTTGGAAGCCTTCTATGCTTTGTTTTAAATCCAACCTTATCTATTTCTTAAACACTTACAGCAATGACGACAAGTGGTGAAAGTCTGAAATGAAACAGAGACGCCCCACATTTTCCATTAACAGCCGTTAGGCATCACTTACCATTTTCCATGCATATCGGGGGTAATGAGATTCTTAGACTTTACGTAATCCAGGAGCCTTTCCCTGTGGATATTCTGGGGGCTCTCACCCCATGAAAAGACATAGCCATCAGTTCCATCCATATATTCCTCTTTAAACTGCGATTGTATGCCGGATAATGCAACTTGGGATATAACGCTCTGTTGATCAACTTCATAATTGCGGTCTTGTGCAAGAACGACTATCACCTTGTTTTCTGTTGTAGCAAAACATTAACATCTTCTTAGTAAAACTAGCGTAAAACGATTAACTTAACAATAATGCTATCAGGTTATTACGAAAATACTGCAAAGGATGCACGAAGGCATTGGCGCATGGTATCGCCGGACGCGAAGTGAAGGGCGTTGTGCGGCGCCTATGTCCGTGTGCGGTATTCAGTCATTTGCGGTATTTTCATGATAAAATCATTATTATATATCTTATATTCGTGACAAGCGCGTTAAATTGTCTGGAGTAGTGACTGTTTTTCGTTCAATGTCAACAATTTTTTTTCCAATTTATTGCGCATGTGTGGAACGCTATCTCGGACGTGCTTCTTCAAGTTCTGGATAGAGTGTGTGTGCACTACTCACGTACATATAGAATGCGCACGAGACATGTTAGCTCGTCGAATGGACCCCTTGAAACCGTTCAAGAGTGAACAAGCAGATACAGCAGCAGGGAATTGGGCGCTTTAAAACCATGAGTGTTACAGAACCGCGTTCCGTACGGCTTTTTTAACGCATGCAAAATTTAATTGTCCTCGATGGTAGATGTAAAACAAGTTATTGGCAATAACAAAGTCCCCACTTGTTAATAGATACATTATTAGTCCTCTGAGAGGAAAGTCCTCTTCATTAATTAGGCCTGTGATTAAAAATACTGCGACACAGATGGGGCTTTATGGCCAAAAAAGAGTTCCATGATGGTGAAAACATAAAACCAATGTAAGCTGCCATACTAATTACAAAAGGTCATTAAATGAATCGATTAGTACTTAATCGACAGGGTGCTGCCAAACATTTTTGCATCCTATCCTAACACTGACAGATTATCACCGGTACCATATTTCACAAAGTTTGATGCAGTACTTTGGACATTCACTCTAAAGACAAAAACCCATTATGTAAATGCAAACTAGCAATTAATTTATATATATAAATGATACAACTAAGTGTCATTGGTTGGTATTCACAACACTATTAGATCAAAATCTGTAACAAGTTTCATCAAATTTAATGCTGTATTAGTGGATATATCACTCTAATTAAGAAAATAATCGCAATCATACCAATCCATAATCCAATAACACTAGGTCAGAATTTGTAAGACAATAGTTGTAAACATAGACACAAAACAGCACAGAACAGACAGTAAATAGATGGTACACAAACACAGTCAAATTCATGAAAGAAAGATATATGGACCTCTGGCCAAAATTGGCTTACAAAATAGTCCCTTTGTTATATAGTATTCAAAGAATATAATATAAAAATTTCAGAAAATTTGAGAAGGTAGAGAGGACTTAAATTCCTTTGAAATTTTGAAATAGGGAGGTAAAAGAAGACAGGAAATCCGGCGATTTGCATAAATTTACATAAATTAACACTCCTTCAGCACACAATTTACGACTGCTTGACAAGCTTGAAGGTTAACTCAACCAATATTGTAATCCTGGGTTAACAAATTTAGTACAATTGATGACTATTTGCAAAAAGGCGATTTTGGAGCAAAATCAATCTGATTAAAATCAGATGTAAAATATGGCGAAATCTCTGTACTTGCGCGGTTTTCTCTTGCTGTCGCCTCTTAGGCCCCCCTTCCAGAGAAGGTCGTGTTCAAATCTCGCGCTCTGGCCAGAACAGCCGACCTATCAGAAGGCACCTTAGAGAGAACAATAGGTATGACTCGCAAGCATGCATATCACGAAAATCAAAATGGCATTAAAGTGTGTAACCGAACCATTCACCCATTTGTAAACACTGGCGCACGGCGAATTCAAAATCACCTGTCTGTAACTTTGATGTTGAAACATGCCTTTTATTAATAACTGTGCAAACGGAAATCATGCGGACAGATTTGGAGACCAGGCCTGCGTACGATGCTGTGTGTTCCCGGCGTAATATACGGTCTACCACTACAGCCCTGCACGGAGACATCGGTTCTGATTCGGACCGCGCACGAAAAGCTACCTTTTCTGGCTACCTTCGGCCGAATAACTCAATAGATAACGCCATTAGATACGTTCTTGCAAGGTATGGCTGGTTCCTTGACACCTGACCGACTGTGAATCGCTGGTAAACCATTAAAGGTGCGAATTTTTGAAAATAAGAGAGGTCGGCCAGTTGCGAGCTCGGTCAGGGGGAGAACTCGGCCAGCTTGAGAAGTCAGCCAGTAGGCGAACACGGTCAGTAGGAATATGGTTATAGGATAAGACTTCAGTATTCTACTATTTTCCAGGTCTCCCCAAAGTTACAATGTGAAAGCAATGCCCATATCATTCATAAGCGTGATGTTTGCAAACTTCCTTGGAGGTACCTCATTACTTCAACGCTAACAAGATGACATACGCCGCATGCCGCACAGTGTGATACATCTTGTTTTGCTTTCCATTAAACGTACGATTTAAAACCGTAAAACCATAACCTGAAACGTTATTCATCCAATTATCAACGTTGTCATCATTACTGCCACTTTAGACCTCTCGATCGTGTATGCTCGACTCGCGATCTGCAGAAACACAGAGGCCGACCAATTTGTTTTTCAGAGTGAAACATCTTCTTGTTGTTTTCTGCATTTTTAACAAAATAACATACAAAAACCCACAAAACTAAAAAGTGGCATGCGTATAAAATCATCTGTGGACTGTGAACAGAAAATTTACGCAATCATATGTACGTGGCCGACCTCTCCAACTGGCCGAGTTGGTCGGCGCGGGCACTGGTCTAGCCCTGCGTACAGGTCTGTGTGTTCTCGGCGTTATACGGCCTCCACACACATAGACCTGTACGCATGGCTAGCACTGGCCGAGCTGTCATGTCAACTGGCCGACCTCTCTGGTTCAATTTTATTGCAGTCTGTGAGTGAGCGATTGAGTGACTCGTGTAGGCATACATCGAAATCGAGCTGCTTGCGGTCAAACGTAGTTAGAAAAGGTAATTTTTCGTGTGCGATCCAAATCGGCTGCCCCGGTCGCTGTATATATTCCGCCTATCGGCAGGGCAGTGTGGTGGGAGCAGGCTGTAGATAAGCAGGGAACACACAGTATCGTTCGCAAGGCATATAGTGAGCAGCGCTCTGTGAACGACTTTGGCTGCTCAGCTCTACTGTTACTTAAACATTCAAGTACAATGTGTACTTAACAGCCGATCTGCAAAAATTTCTAGATTTGACTTTGAATGTGCGTCGTGTTGTGTACTTGGCACTGTAGATTTTGAACAACGGATATTTACAGCGATAAACACAAGGGAACCGGACATCGCATCGACCATGTCGACGCGCTGGACCTCGCAATTGCGTAACATGCAAATTGATTGACTGCTTCAGAGCGTGAAATTTGAACGCGACCTTCTATGGGAGTTGGTCAGATGTAGTGAGCGGCAACAGCAAAAGAAAACCGCGCAAGTATAGAGACGTCGCCATACTCTACATCTGATTTTAATTAGATTGGAGCCAAATACGCTGTGTTTGATGTAGCGCCCCCTGAAAAGTGCACTGAGGATACATTGAACATTACCACAGTCACATCTTCATTTATGACTTGTATTACGTTCTGGTACTTGCTCTAGCTTTCCTGTATCATAGCGATTTTCTAGACTTTCTTCCAAATCCGTACAGCTATTCATCTTTTTAAGAGGGAAGTCCATAAACTTCTTTTTTTATCAGTCCATCATCCAACAGGCGTTAGCCCAATTACATGATAAGGTATGCATAACCCCCTAAACCCTAATGGAGCACTGAGGAGTAAAGTGCCTTGCTCAAAGGCACAACACCGTGCTGGAGTCTTGAAATAACCGTCCTCCGACAGTGAGTCCGTCACTCTGGAGCTCCTGGGTCTTGAACGGGGTTTCGAACTCATCACGCTCTGATCGTGAGTCCGTCACCCTAACCACTGGGCCACAGTGCCTCCTCTCTGGTTCAATTCCTCTAGTCTTTCGTGCTTCAATGTTTCACGTTGGAATATATCCCTTGAATTGAAAAATATATCTTTTTCCAACATTACAAGACCTGTAAGCAGCCTCGTCAACCCCTAGCTACCGATAATGTTACCGACTATATCTTATACATACTGTACTTCTTACATCAGCGCTACGCATAAACAATATATTATTGTATCTACAGAAAAAAAAATGAAATAAAATTTCTATCTAATTAGTGTCATGAAAAGGGTATTCAAATTGAGTGGGTTAATGTCGTCATTCAGCATGAAAGAAAAAGCATAACGAAGTTACTCCTGTATGTCCACCATGAGCCTAAAGCCATCTTGATTTGTCAATTTCAGACCCTTTACATTAATACAGGGTATAAAAGACCGAGCTATCTAGCAGTGCAACCTCTAATGTTTTAGCACATGTTTAACTGTATAGTAGATCTGGCCAGTGTGGGACTATGTATGCTTCAACATTTGGGTAATAATCAAGAAAACTTTTGTGGCATACCAAACTTTAACCAGATATGAACTGAAAATGCTCACGTGTTTCAATATATTGCAGTTATGTGTAAATTTGAACCTTTGCCACATGTTTGCAACTTCACTGAAAGTGTTATGATCAACATAATGAACAATATTAAGCACAGATTAATTCTAAATCCAAGTATATATTCCTAATCAGGAAACTTTATTAAAATATGCAAATTAGGAATTGACTGAAATGTTCTCATTAAATATGCAAATTAAGAATTGGCTGAAGTAAATATGTTAAATGACTTTCAATAATGTCGTATCATAGTATCTTTCATGTAAAAAGTAATTCGTCAACTTTGGTCTAGTCATAGACGGTACAGGGGGAAGATGGTCTAGTCAAGACAGATAAAAAACCCTCATTAGGAATGTTCATTAAATATGCAAATTATGAATTGACTGAAATGTTCTCATTAAATATGCAAATTAAGAATTGGCTGAAGTAAATATGTTAAATGACTTTCAATAATGTCGTATCATAGTATCTTTAATGTAAAAAGTAATTCGTCAACTTTGGTCTAGTCATAGACAGTACAGGGGGAAGATGGTCTAGTCACGACAGATAAAAAACCCTCATTAGGAATGTTCATTAAATATGCAAATTAGAAATTGGCTGAACTAAAAAAGTTTCATGACTTTCAATAATGTTGTTTTGTAGTATCTTCAATATATGTTGCAAGATTCATCAACTTCAGTCGAGTCAATTCAGATATTCATCCCTAATTAGTGAAGTTCATTAAATATGTAAATAAGGAATTGGCTGAAGTGAAATTGCTTAATGATTTTCAATAATGTTATATTATAGTATCTTCAATGTACACAGCAAGTTTCATCAACTTTGGTCAAGTCAATTCACATATATATATCTAATTATGAAAGTTTATTAAATATGCAAATAAGTGTTTGGCTGAAGTAAAAATGCTTGATGACTTTAAAAATAATTACAAAACTTCATGAAATATGCAAATGAACTATTCATTAACTTGACACTGCTCAATGCTTCTCAGTACAGTTGGATATTTATTAGATCAACATCTCTAGCAAGTTTCATCAAATTTAATGCTGTAATTTTTGAGTAATATCACTAATTACAAAGTTCATTAGCTATGCAAATGAAGCCATAATTAACTTCAAACTACTAAATCCTTTACAACACAGATATCAGATTTCATCACATTTGGTGCAGTTATTTTGGAGTTATATGACTAATTATCAAACTTCATGAAATATGCAAATGAACTATTTATGACCTTGACACTACTCAATACTTCTCAGTACAAATGGATATTTATCAGATCAACATCTTTAGCAAGTTTCATTAAATTTAATGCTGTTATTTTTGGAGTAATATCACTAATTACAAAGTTCATTAAATATGCAAATGAACCCTTAATTTACTCGACACAACTAAATGCTTTACACCACAATTAGATATCTGTCGGATCAGTATCTGCAGCAGATTTCATCACATTTGGTGCAGTTATTTTGGAGTTATATGACTAAATCAATGAAATGGTGGTAAAATTTGAGTCCAGGTCATGGTTTTCATTCATTTAGCAATGTAAGTCTCCATAGGGAAACCATTGTACAGAAAAAACGATATTGCATAACTTCATTAATATGCAAGCCATACTAACCAAAATCTAATCAGTTCTTGCAAGTAGCATATGGTACCTGCCTACCAAATCTGACTTGTATGCGTTCAGGCGTTTTTAGTTATCGTGTAAACAGACAGACAGACAAACAGACACAAACACACACAAGCGATGAAATTTGTTTCTTCGCTTCGATGAAGTGTGTATGTGCGATGTATGATAGTGAGCATGCGTGCGTGAGTGCTTCACGAACTCTACAACATGTTGAGCGGTCTCAGTCAGAAAAATGTAACAACTTAGCCGGCTATTGAACCACTCTTTTTTTGGAGTGGAGATTTAGCCGAGCGGTTCTGTCTGTGGCCTCTCAGCTAGGCGACTGATGCCGTATGTTGTGGGTTCGAATCCGATTGAAAACTAGCCGTACTAACACATACACACACACACACGGGCAGACAGACAGACATCGCTATGACATTAGCCCACGTGTTCAAACACGTGAGCTAAAAATGAACCTGCTGTTGAAATTAAAGACACGTTTATGCTGCCTGACAATTCACACTATGCCGAAGGAGCTGAATCAATAAAGGATTATAATGCTGGATTATATTTTGGATTCTATTAGAATTACTTTGGACTCCTGAGAGAGCCCATTATGCATTCTAGTGCTAGATTCTCACTGCTGGATGTTGATGGATACCTATGGTATTACAATGTATATTGGAAGAATCCATTTAAATGGATTCTGCATTGGCTGTCTGGATAAGGAACATTTCACATTGTGTCATTTGATTCCTCTAGTCTTTCATGCTTGAATGTTTCACGTTGGAATATATCCCTTGAATTGAAAAATATCTCTTTTTCCAACATTTCAAGACCTGTAAGCAGCCTCGTCAACCCCTAGCTATAGATTATATCTTATACATACTGTACTCCTTACGTCAGTGCTACGCATAAACAATACGTTATTGTATCTACAGAGAAAACAATGAAATAAAATTTATATTTTCTATGAACAGCTCGTTTACACGGTCATATTGCTGTGGTAAGACCCAAACACTAATGCCTTCATGATGGACACATATTTCCAATTCACGAGCTGATCACAGCGTCATTTCAGGTAACTTAAACTAAGGCACTCGCCTAGTATACTGAGTCAGTGCCTTTTAAAATTTGATAAAGAAGATTGACAATGTTGTTGACACTGGCAACAAAATGGTCATTTTCTTTATAGTGAAATACAAAAAAATTAGAGTCTTAGTATATAGATAGCTTTTCTTTTGCCTTCTGTTCTGAAAAGTAAACTGACATATTGGAAACACTGAAAGCATGGCCGTGGTAACAGCCATACATGAAACCTTATCGTTCAGCATTTATTTATTATGACATTTGGTAACCGTTCCAGCAGTGTTATGCAACGCTTCTTTACTTTTGAGGAATATTCTTTTCAATATATTATTTTCATCGGTAACTATAGGAATAGTTATGACATAGAAATATGCATATATATGTAGATCATGGTTAGATTGTTGTATTTTGTTTATGCATTTCAAATTTAACAAAATACCAAGTGGCATTTGCAGGACTTTCATTAAAGGTAGCATGGTTCCATTTCCTGTATATAGACTTATGAAAATACCTTCTGTAGTTACTCAGACCAGGAGGATTCACAAATCTAGCCGCCAAATGCTGAATATACTAGAATTGGAAGCTTTTGCAATTAGCCATGTCACGACTTGGTCTTTTGGTCAGAGGTCCATATATCTTTCTTTCATGAATTTGACTTTGTTTTTGTACCGTCTATTTACTGTCTGTTCTGTGCTGTTTTGTGTCTACGTTTACAACTATTATCCTATGAATTCTGACCTAGTGTTATTTGATTATGGATTGGTATGATTGCAATTATTTTATTCGTGAATGCATCTTTATTGATGGTTTCATATTCCATATGGATTTTTGCTTGACTGTAGCTGGTGCAGACCAGTGGAAGTTATGAGTTTTTGATTAATTGAGCTATAGGAGAAGGTTAATTTTCCTTACAATCAGAATGCCGAGAGCACAAGAATAAATTTTGCCATGGTCTTTTACGTGGATTACATGGGGGAGATGGCATATAAGTTTTCGTATGCCTATTTACTTATTTCATGGGCCGACCTTAACAGGATCTTGAGCGCCACTTCACAATATTCAAATGCATTCTGACCGTAAGTCATATAAGATCACATCAATTTGTCGGACACCAGAAAAGCAAATAGTCTGGTGCATTCAGGGTACAAGTCCCTTATTTTGGCCATAACGACTTTATTAACAATAACAATACAAAAGATAAATCAAATAGTAAATACCGCATCATATGTGGATTCTAATATTAAATGGTTGCCTTTCAGCAAAATTTGCTGAAAATCAAATTAACATATATAACATAGAATTTTTGATTTTTGATTCCCGAACTTGTCAGTGTTTGTGAACATGCCCCGACTGCATTGTCATAGAATGAGAGTCTTTGATTTCAAAATGAAGGCGACACATTGAAAACAATATGTACGTACAATATTCATAACTTTTCTAAATTTGAGCTATAAAAATTATGCTTTGAATCAAAGTAAATAAAAACATGCACTGCTACTACAAATTTGGGATAGGACCTTTTCGGTCAAGCAAGAGGAGTGAAAAAGGCAGTTGATGACCTGGATCTAAGTCAGGCAACTGCCAAAAGTTCGATCCTTTCTGCGAAGCCGAAAGTATGGGAACCAGCAGAATTCCCAAGGAATCGGATTCGGGATGGAATTAAAGGTCCCTGCTTAAGAGAAAAGGTGAGAGAGCTAGATTGAGAGGTGGCAGGATTTGCAGCAGTCTACACTTGACAAACAATGAGAGTTGAAGAGAAAGTGGAAGAACAAAGACTGGCTCAGGATGTGGGTCGTATGCAAAGGTGGTGCTAATAGGCTGAGAGAAATTGGAGGGAGTAACTTTGCAACTACTAGTGTCAAGTAGCCGGAAGAAAGCAGTGTGGCAAGTTTACAAAATAAGTCTGTGTGAAAAACCCACATTACACTTTGTGAATATGCCTCAACTGCATTGTCATAAAATAATAGTATTTTATTGCAAAATGAAGGGAAACAAACTGAAAAGAGCATATACATGCAAAACCCAAAAGAATTCTCTAAATCAAAGCAATTAAAAGCTATGCCATGAATAAAAGTGAAAAAAAATGAATTTGTCGGAATTTGTCAAGCAAGTGGTGTGAAAAGGGCAGAGGATGACCAGGAGACAAGTTCAGGCAACTGAAACAAGTTGGCTCCATCCTGCAAGGCCGAAAGTGGAGGTAACTAGCAGAATTTTCAAGGAATGGTGGTCAGGGTTGAATCGAAGGCACAAGCGTGAGAACAATGACCGAATTGACCCCAAGAATGAGAGATTGTGTTTGAACGTGTAGAGTGACAGGTTGTGATAGGAATAAGTAGATTTTCCTCGCAAAGGATGATACAATAAAGATGCAGGCTGAGAGTATGTAGACTGGCAGAACGGGGTGGTGCATAAGGAGACAGCATGTACAAGGAAAGAAAGTCCTAGAGGACATGAGAACTGTGCAGCACGAAATGGAAATATGAGGTGATAAGCACGGAGAACATCGACCAAGGGGACCTAATGCAAAAAGATACGAGCCTTGAAAGGTGGGGACAAGATGATTGTGAGGGGCAAAGTGGAACACACAAAAATAATGTGAACAGGGAAGCTCGAGCATAGGGTATAATTGGATACAAGTCCTGGGGGATAGATTGACTCTGCGTGTACTAGGTTTGGGGTTCTTGGGACAGGTAATCTGTTGGAGCCAAGATGGTAAGTATGAAGTGAAAAAAACAACAAAAAACAGGTAGCTCAAACCGAGGGATCATAAGCTAGTATGAATAATACCTGGGGGAATGGGAGTCCAGTAAATTGTTAAAGCTCTGTGATAAGCATGTGACTCGAGCCGGGGATCATGAGCACATATACTTCATACCCGGTGGAGTGAGATTCTGACAGACAGGTCAATCATGGTAGGGACTTGTAACTTGAGGCAAGGGGATCATGGTGATACGATACAAGCCAAAGGCAGTAAGACAGGTGGAGAATTGAACATACAATGAAAATTGTGTTGAGGTATTGGCAAAAGACAGGTGACATTAGCCGAGAGGATTGTGAACGAACCAGACAGGGAGTCAGACAATGGAAGGAGAGAAGAGACAATGGAATCGTGTTTTGGAATAGACAGGTGACTCAGGCGCTGGTGATCATGTAATATGATACCAGGCCTGATAGCCCCGGAAAGTCAGACAGGTGAGAGAACCGAGCTGGCAACGCAGTGCATTTGGTAGAGACTCGTACCAAGGGGATCATAGTGATATGATACGAGCTTGGAAAGTCAAACAGGTGGTGAAGGGAAACCGACAAAGATACATGATCGGGTATAAGCAGGGGACACGAGCTCAGGGGATCACAGTGATATGATACGAGCCTGGGGAGTCATGCAAGTTGAGAGCAGAAACAGGTAACTGTGGGGTAAGGATGGGTGACTCGAGCCTAGGGGGTCATCGTGATATAATTCAAGCCATGAAGTGTCAAACAGGTGAACAACAGAACAGACTAGGAAACCTACATCAGGTATTGGCTTGTAATTTATTGGCTTGTAATGGATCATGGTGATATGATGCAAGCTTTCGGCCACTACTATGCCAACGAAGCAAACAAATCAAAAAGTTATAAGTGTACAGTAACATTCAAAATCACTGTTGACAGAGAAATGTCAGTTAATATGAGGCAAAGTCCTGCAGGATAAAATGAATCTTCCTATTTACCGATGTGAGGGTAGTAACAATTGCTTGACTATCTTTCTAGGCATCGAATGAGATGGTCGGGCATCTGAGATGTAGCAGCCATGGTGGTTGCACATATCCGAAAAAAAGAATGCCCGCTGAATGGAGGGGTTGTAGGCAAAATGTGGGACAGGAGATCAGTCCGCAAAGAGTCTGTGAAGGTGCAGTGATCTATTCGGGTTCCCTACGGGAGGAACAATGGTGGGTCAAGCGGCATCTATGTGATGAAGGACGAAAGCAGTAAAAATTAAAAGCTGCAAACAGCGTATGCGATAATGATAACACTCGAATGATAACACTCAATGATGACACTCCAATGCTGACGGGTACTACAAACAATTAAATTAAAAGGATGTCACACTTTTAGTTACTGATTTATAGGAACAATTATGAATTGAGGTCAAAGGTCGAGTCGGTCTCTTAAGGATTTTGGGAAAAACTTGTTCAAAACTTTATCCATGTATACCAAATGTCAGACCTGCAGCTTTGCTGGCTAGCGCAAAATAAGAAATGCACACAATTAATAAGGTACAGGTTGTGGTGCAAAAAGGTCCCTCACTACTGACTATGAAGGGTGTAGAACTTGTGGTTACTTATTTATAGGTATTTATGCATATATGAGTTAAGATGTCACCGATGTCACATGACATTTTGTCTAAAAAATTCCAACCATAATCATCCCTTTGTCGCATACCTGACATTGTTCAATTGACACCATCCCTCTTGGACTCTTTTTACGCTAGATGGCCGTAGTTTTGCTGCAGAGGTATAGGGCAAGTCAAAGGTAATTGAAAAAATGTGCAAAATAATGTTTTAAAAATCTTCTTCTAAAAATTAACATACCTTTGGCCTTGAAATGTGGCATGAGCCTTGTCATATAGTCTAAAAGTGTTGTAAACGAAACTTTGATTGATTAATTTATATGCAAATGAAAAATGGATTTAAAAATTCAATTTTGTAAAGATTAAAATGGACTTTTTGCAAAAGCCGATATGGCTGCTAAACCACGTGACCAATTGATTTTTGCAAACTTTAAATTGCGTACACTAAGGATGGTGCAAGTAAAGTTTCAGGTCAATTCCTGAGTTCATTCTGGAGAAAAAGATTTTAAAGTATTTAATTTGTATTTTTGATAAATCAAACAAGGCCGTCAAACCACATGAATGATCCAAATGATTTTAGCAAACTTAAACTGCCTACACTAAGGATGATACGAGTTAAGTTTCAGTTCAGTCGGTGTGTTGGTTCTGGACAAGAAGATTTTTAAAGATTAAATTAGCAATTTTCGAAAATCAAATATGGCCACCAAATCACATGACCAATCAAAAATGTTTTTACCAAACTTGAAATTACTAACACTTTGGATGATATGAGTAAAATTTCAGTTTAATTGGTATGTTGGTTCTGGAGAAGAAGATTTATAAGATTAAATTGGTATTATAAAATCCAATATGGCGGTACAAAAAGTTGCAATTTAACTAGACCCTAAGGTCGTCAGGAGAAGCCATTTTGAGGTTTTATACAAATCCAATAGGCCACCATGTCATGTAACCAATCAAAAATTATTGACTAAGGTGCACTAGTACTCATACGAATCTATTAGCTCTGCAAGTTTTGAAGTGGCTGTGCGCCGGACTTTATGACATCTAGGTTAGCAAAGAATTGCGGGGGAAGAAGAAGAAGAAGAAGAAGAAGAAGAAGAAGAAGAAGAAGAAGAAGAAGAAGTAGTAGAAGATTTTTGATTTTTCAAATAAACGTTTATTACTAAAAATAGTCTCCTGTACAGACAAGTACATATCAAAACAATTCAAATTTTGAGACAAAAAGCAAAAATGAAATCTGACAAATGCTTTATAGCAAATGATGGTCAATTACTGAAAACACTAAACAAAATTGGACTGTAAAAAATCAGCAAAAACTGCAAAATGGCTATGATACTGATGCTGGAGCGAGACGGAGAGAACTGGTGAAAAGGCAAACAGGTAGCTATATCACTTGCAACATGGGGAAGGAAACCAATTAAATCTGAAAAAAAGCACAATTTTGTTAATGACAAAAGGCAAGATGCGAGGTGCATGAAAAATCTCCACTGAATAGGAGAAAGCAAAAGAAACATCCGAAAGAAGAAAAAGCGACAAAATTTGCAAGGAAATGGGACAGTAAACACCTTACATCTTGCAGAAAAAAGCCACCTAACTGCCAATGAGAAGGGGTATATTGAGAAAACTTTTCGTTTGCATGTACATGCCAACGAAGAATCCTCCCAACTGACCACCCCCTTCCATTCCGTGAGGAGTACGGTGCCCAGGACGAGATAGGATTTGGCAAAAGGGAAAATGTGCTTAGAGGTGAAGCATTTTCTTTACAACCAAATGGAATCAATAGTAAATGTTCCATCAATGTCTACAGAAACAATGACGTCATTAATACACCAAATGTTTTTGAAAGCACTTATGTTTGAATTGAGCGTGAAGTGATTATATTCATCTAAAATGCGCGCACAAACTCGCCTTTTAAAAACAGAAACAAGCATATTACTGATTGAGGGATCATGACCATTAATTGCATTTCGTCTTGTTACATGAATTGCAATTTTAGCTGTCGTAAAAAGAAAATTTAAAAGCGCAAAAGTATTCTTGTTCATGTATGATTTATCAAAGGGTGGGCCTAAAACAAACCACCAGAATAAAATCTTGCATTCTTGACCAAGAAAACGGTGACAGAGTTTACGAAGGAGAATGAACAAGGGAGAAAGACGAGGGCATTCTACAAATATGTGTAAGATGTCATCTCTGGCACTACAGAAAATACAATTTGAGGATGAGCTATACCCAGAATGGAACATAAACGAGCCAGTTGCATACGCACCATGGAGAAGATGCCATTGAAGATTTCCTTCTTTTTTGGGAATTGGACTGAGATAACAAGAAGTGAACAACGGTTTGATATTTTCAGTAAGTGAAAGCAGATCTCTCCAAACTGTATCTTGACGTTTATTGTTCCTATGAAAATTGGACATAATCAAGAATTTATAAATGCTACCCTTTTCAAATTTATACAAGGGACAATTCAAAATAATATGGTCATCAGTGCCTTTACAAATAAGTTCGAAAGAGTACGAAGGACGATGACAAGAATGAACGTCATCCAAATCAACTTCCTCTTCAAAATAACTTTGGATTTTGTTTTTCCAATCACAGGGAATAGAGTCGATCAACGTCTTGACAGTATTTGTTAAAATTCTATCGGAATGTATAGAAACAATGTTTTTAAAGTGGCTTGGAGAGCGCCAAGATTTTTGGAAAGGGTCAAAAAGATCTCCAACTTTTGTAATGCCAGCACTGATAAAGTCATTAACAAGAGTACTATCAAGAGGATTAGTAAAACTAAAACAATCGTTGAAAAAAGAGCTTCATGGAAGATATCTTTGATTGAAAGGGGTCCACCTCAGGAAAATACATGACTTCCAGACTCTCAAAAGCTCAAGATAAAAATTAGGAAGATAATCTGGAACAGACTGAAAATTCACTGTAAAAAGTTGAGAGGTGTACTTGAGATTACCAACATTCCGAAAATAAAAATCAGCAAACAAAAAAGAAGGGTGATCCAGACCTGAATACAAGTATCTTTGAAGATAATTTAGACTGAAAGCTTTCACACGTGAAGAGAGATCGATGAGATTTTTCCCTCCTAACTTCAATGGAGCAAAAACTGTACGACTTGGCAACCAATGTTTTCCTTGCCAGAAGAAATCAAGAAATTTGTGCTGAATTTCATCAATGATAAAAGCAGGAGGACAGAGGCAAATTAAACGGTGAAAGAGTTTAGTTGCAGCAAGTTGATTAATAACGATAACACGGCCTTGGAATGACATAGCAGGAGCATATCTATTCCACCAAGATAACTTATTGTCAATCTTTGTAACACACTCACTCCAGTTTTTTGAAAAATATTCGTTACTGTTACCCAAATAAATACCAAGTACTTTGAGACCAATACTATTCCAAAGAATTTCAAGCGGATGATCAGCACGCCCACGCCATGAGCCGACCCAAAGACCTTGGGACTTACGATAGTTAATTTTTGCATTACTGGCATGCTCATAGACAGAAAACCAATATTTAAACCTCAAAAAATCAGTATCACAAGTTACAAGAGTATTAACGTCATCAGCATAAGCTGAAACTTTACATTTACGATCACTTGAATTTGGAATCATAACACCTTGAATACTGTCGTCTTGTCTTATTCTGTGTAAAAGAGGTTCAATAACAATTGCATACAGCTGCCCTGATAATAAGCAACCTTGCCTTATACCACGTGAAAACTGAACTGGAGCAGTAAGGGAACTGTTAACACGAACAAGACTATCAGTTTGAGTATACAGAAGTTTAATAAAATTGATGAAATTTTCACCAAACCCGAACACATGCAGAGTTTGAAAAAGATAATGATGACTGACACGATCAAAAGCTTTTTCCTGATCCAAAGAAAGAATACCAAGAGGAAGATCCATGTCTTTATGAAAATGAATGCAATTCCTAACACTGTGCCAAATGTTCCGTATCTATCAAAATCCACTAGAATATAGTTCAGTGGATTCTACCAGTATACAGCGGAATCCATAAGGGAATCCATTGCTATCCAGTTTAGAGAATATAGTTGTAGAATACACAATGGATTCTATTAGTATCCAGTTAAACACTCTCTGGAGTTGATTTTGGGAATACATCTTGAAATCCTCTATGGATATTGCTGGATTCCCTAACCATAATGCATTGCAGATCTGCTGGGGGTGTAAGAAGTGCAGGTATAGAAAATACACCTCTATATCCATTATGGATACTGTTGAATTATATTGCAATGATTAATGCATTCATATAAAAATATATTAGCGGGTCCCCGAACTTGATAAAATGAGTTAGGATATTGTCAAAGCCTGGAACTGCGACAATCGGAGCTTGAAAACAAGCATACAGTTGTTCTATTATAACTAAGAGTGTGCACTCTGTAAACAATGCAATAAATGCTACTGACTAGGTTACGCCTCATGACATCGGTTCCCACTAAATACTCCCTGTACATACCCGGGGACTCCGGGGAGCCGCCAAGTGCAGAAATTGGCCTAACTGCAACTATTTCAGCCCAAATCTACTCGATCCACCTGAAGTCAAGCACCACTGGAAAAAAATTGTAACATGTTTCATGAGCTAAAACAAACAGCTGTTTGTTATCAAATGTGGGAGAAAGTGCCAGATCAAGATAAAAATGATTTGTCAAAGTCTAGGTCAGGGCGCAGATCATTCAGCTATATCATGGCCGTGAGGTAATCGGCCTAATGGCTTCCTCAAATGTCCGAGAGAATTTCTGAAAATCGCCTTTTGTGAAACTTTCCTTTGACATCAAAACGATGCGATCAGAATTCGTCCGACCTTCGCGACGTCAGAACTACTAGTGAAAAACAAATGATAGAAAGATAACTTTTTTCCAAAATGCAGAAAAGCCACTGACATGAACAATTATGCAACAAATGTAGATCGTGTGAAACGGGTACGCTTCTCCCGCAGAAGAAGTCCTTCAAACGGTGTTTTCTTGTTTGTACAAAACGTGTCAATTACCATTGCGCCAGTAAACTCTCTAAACAATCATGAAAAAAATATTTCAGCCGACAAACATTGAAGCCAAGTCAGTTCAATTTAGTACAAAAATGAGATAAAAGTTCACAGGTCCGCATTTCATAGCCAATATATTCCCCGGAGAAATAACCCATTTTAGAGGTTGTCGGACAAGTGTGTCGAGGTATCGAAAGAACGGACAAGCAAGCTTGTCGAAGAGAATGTTGCATTGGACATCAGAGGTATCGAAGATAACATCTGACAAGTGTGTCACGGGTGTCGATCGACTAGATGGCTTTCAATTCTACTGGTGGACTCATAAGAAAAAAATCAAAGAAAAATTAGTCAGAGGAAAGCATGAACGAAATCAAGAAAATCAGTGTGTCTCATTGTACTTGTCCGCGCACAGTCCCTCCACCAAGGGACCGTGGTCCGCGTAAGCTCATTTTTAACCTCAGGCTTCGTTTCTGTATATGGTTTTACTGTTGGACAAAAACACCGCAATGCTACGCTAAAATTATAGAATTGCTTTCCTTCCCAGAGAACTTTTTCATATTATGATACGCAGATCGATGGGGAAATAGTTTAATGTTACTACTACCTCCATGAATATTCTTAGAAGTCGGCTGTCCTTTGTTTGATATAATGATTGGCAACTGCACCCTTCGTTCATGTGCATCTAAATGAAGCCGGCTTGGCTTTGGATTTGCACATATGCATGTGAAATG
>LD347098.1:8489-19634 GCA_001465055.1 Ptychodera flava | reverse complement strand
CATGGACAGAGCAGAATTATTCGCTATGGTTACGACCAAGACTACTACACCGCCATGATGCCAGATGCCTTTGAACAGTGGCATGACATTGAAAAACAAACTGGTGTTACTTTAATCAAGTAAGTGTGGTAATTTGCGATGTCAGAGATGTCATCTCATGGTCCACACCTCACTGTAATCATGGTAAACTACAGTGACCCCCCCCCCCCCTCTGATATTACTGTATGTAGAAGATTACATCTCCATTGAATGAGAAGTGATAATGATAAAATCACTGATATTGAGGTGAAGCTTTTATAATGCAAACTGACTGAGCAGATAAAGAAAGAAATGATATCATTTTGGTATTGAACACGTCAGCTACAGGCTAGCTACCTAAGGTACATGTACCGGTATAATAAGCTTGGTTGCTGTATACACCATACTGTTCATCAACCTTGACTAGATGCATAGATGGATTTAGGAAGGTTACATAAACTACCAGTACATGGTTATCTTGTCCACCTTGAGGCATAATCAAGTGACCACTAAAAGCGGAAATTAATATCTACAGTTAATATTTTACACTCAAACATTTGTGATTGTAGACTTTGTAGCCAGTACGTTATACATGTGCATACATAAATACATGCCTTGAGCATTAGTTGTGTTTTATCAGCCAATATCTGACAGATGACATAAGTTTTCCCAGTATGCCAGCACAATTCAGCATCTCTTCATAATTGTAATCACACAATTTCTCCACTATTGTATTCTCTAAATTATTGTCTGCATAATTTGAAAATAAAAAGTTTAGTGTAGAGGACAATCTTGATATATGGAGAAACAATTGCTTCAATTTTATTTTTAACCAGTCTCACCTGTGACCCTAGGTTATTTTTGCCAGGTTACACCAGCTGACCTCTGACCGTTCAGCATTTTACCTTCTCAGGTCAATAATGCAAAATCAATCAATGAGTCTGTGCTTTATACCATGCAGTGTTTCAAGTAGAAACAATATTTATGGCCTAAAACAGTTGCAGAACTATCAGCTAAGGAAGCTGAAACTTGCATTATTTAATTCTGAATATTAATGTGTCTTTCATCTCAGACTGCTTTTCAATCCCTAACTGTGTTTTTGACTACACTCAACACCCAATTTGAATGTCAATGTCAGGGTAAAATGATAAGGTAATACTCTATGCTAAACTCCTCACTGAAATATGACCAATATGCATGGTGTATAAGCTATATTTCATCAATTTTTCATTAGTTCAATAATTGCTCTGTTTTTATCTTTCCAAGGGACACTGGTCTTGTATCTGTAGATTGTTCACCGTATGTGGAGTACAACAAAAAGAGGAATGTTCTTACTAGAGCTGGCATCGGGTTCAAAGAATTTTCCGGCCAAGAGGCAAAGGCAAAATATCCATTTCTTAATTATGGACCAGACTACAAATTCCTGCTAGAAGAAAAATCAGGGCTTATCAGATCTGATAAAGCAGTTCTTTGTTTACAGGTAAATGTACAGTTTACAGGTAAATGTACAGTTTACAGGTAAATGTACAGTTTACAGGTAAATGTACTGTTTACAGGTAAATGCAGAGTTTACAGCTAAATGTATAGTTTACAGCTAAATGTACAGTTTACAGCTAAATGTACAGTTTACAGCTAAATGTATAGTTTACAGCTAAATGTACAGTTTACAGCTAAATGTACAGTTTACAGCTAAATGTACAGTTTACAGGTAAATGTACAGTTTACAGCTAAATGTACAGTTCACAGGTAAATGTACAGTTCACAGGGAAATGTACAGTTTACAGGTTAATAAAAAAATTGCAGAATATAACATTTTTGTAGCTCACTGTAGTACCGGTAAGTCATGCAAAGAAGGGCACAGTAATATTTCTCAATTCATACAGTCTGATCTTACATGTAGTTGTCAATCACGGTTAACATGACATCGGCTGGAAGCATTGATTATGTATTATTCCGTCATGGTGATAGTCTGTATTTGACTTTGAACATATTGCTAGATTGAATGACATCACGGTGAAAAAGTGATTTTTGACCACAAAACCTTAGAAACCAACGTTTCACACACTTCCTGATTTTTGGAGTATGAAATCTGAAGGCACGAAGCCATTCTTATTGATACCATTCTTGAGAATGTACAAGAACCAAGGCACACATCTCTACACTGTGGCATGCTGTACCGTATGCTCACAGCATTCTGAGAGTGTGCAACTTTGCTCAGAATACAAGAGGATCACCAACAAAAATGTTTGGTCTTTCAAACATAACATTCTGTAGGCCACCAAAATGCAAATTTCTTGCAAAATCCAACCAGAGTATTTATTGGTTCATGAATAATTTCAATGTCAAATAATTAGGATTGCTGTTAGCATAGTATATGTTTCAGGAAAAGCAATGACATTAAATGCACTAATAGTTAGGAATGTAAAATGTATGCAAGATTGATGTTTTCCATAATTCTTCTGTCCTGGTGTCATCACTATGTTTGAAGACATGTAAAGTGGAAATGTTTTGATTCAGTTGGTATGATATTCGTGAGAATTTGAGGAAACACCGGGAAATGTTATTCTTGTTATCTTCATATATATTGTCTACTTGATATTTTCTTATTAAAATGATGTATTTTTGCTCAAATTTAAAAACATGGAACCATTAGAGTTTTTACTATAACATTTTAAATACACATATCTCTCTTTCTCTTGTATGTTTTTATTTTAATAGAATCTGTTTAAGAGAAATGGCGGAGTGATACAGGATGAAGAAAAATTATTAGATGTCCTACCGGGACCTGTTGTAACCATAAAGACAAACAAGGGAACACATAGAGCTAAGAATGTAATACTGACAGTCGGTCCGTGGGCAAGTCAAGTGTTAAGTCCACTTGGATTGCAGCTCCCTCTCAAGGTAGATACAAGGTTTTCATTTGTTTTTCTGTCATAAAGTCCCAATGTACTCATGGTAGGATATCACCATGCAAACTGTGTTTGCGTTGTTGTTTTGTTGTTCAGTAACAGCTCCAATCCTACTTCAATGTGTGTTACCAGTTATATCATACCTGTGTGTCAAGCATGCCAATGCAGAATTCTGATTGAATGAGAACTCACACAGGTGTGGTAAAATGATGAGGGTGACCCTTTAATTTTTTTGGTTTCTCATCTCCAGAGGAATACTCGGGCAGGGCAGGTGGTCGAAATAAAAAAAAACAAGTACCAAAAAAAAACTGTACTTGTTTCAGTTCAATGTTCTGTCCATTCAGTCTCTACAATTTTTAAGTACAGAAAAACGTGTATTTGTTTCAGTTCAATGTTCTGTCTGTTCAATCACTGCAATTTCTTGTCTTTCACTTCAGTGTTCTGTGCCTTCTGTCCTTTCAGTCTGAGTCGCTGCAATCTCACAATTTGATGATGGTGGTGCTGTTGCTAGGATGATCGCCTCAGAGGCGGCGCAAATAGAAAAGTTTTTTTTATTTTCATGTCGGAGCTGAAATTTACGGTCGGTCGGGAGATGAGAAACACAAAAATAAAAAATGTCGCCCTGATATATCCATGCTTATAAATGGACCACTCAGCTATTATTGAATGTGTTGCTGATACATATTATGTGTAATCGACAAAATTTGGAGTTACAATGATATGAACAATTAAACACATTGCGCTACATTTACAAACGACTTCATGTAAAACTTTCAACATTATGTTTGCATAACATCAAATTGGAACATTTTATGTAATTTTGCCATGATAAAGTTGTCATTTTTTATTGCAAGCATCACTTTCACAATCATGACCAAGTACATGTTTGACATGACCCCTTTGTTTACAATTTTCTGTCGACATGTCCAAGGCTTTGACTTTATATTCCGTGACAGTTGATCTATTTTGAAATCTACTTCATCACAGTTGATCTATTTTGAAATCTATTTCATGACAGTTGATCTATTTTGAAATCTACCGTACTTCATGACAGTTGATCTATTTTGAAATCTACTTCATCCTTTTCAGGAGCTGAGACAAGTCAATCACTTTCAAAAGTCAGAAACACAAATATGAATACAATACCAACCCCGTGATTTCATTAATGTCAATACAGCATGTAAAGCACACCCAGGGATGGTATACCATAAGATTTTGACCAGTTCACGACATATACTGGTATGCACGAGCGATAGCGAGAGCATATATGAAGCAAATTGGTCAAAACTGAGTGGTATACTGTCACTGGGTGTGATTTATTGCCATTATATCATAACATTATATTGAAATTCTGGCATTGAATGTCAAAAAAGGATTTTTGCTCTAGCTGAGAGCTCGCACATGTGCCAGCCGTGGTATATCGCAAATATACCAGTTCTTTTTATGTCCTAACTTATACATGGCAGGGTTGAGTAACAAAGGATGAAAAAGCAAGACTGATAGTAAGCTGCATCCTGAATGCATAGAGCTAGTGAAATTAGTTATTAAAAATAACAGTTCTAATAAGCACTGTTTGCAGTTACTGGTTTGTAACTAAGTATAGCTGCATGCATGTGAATTCAGACACTTCTCCTTGAAAGGCTGTCAGAATTTCTCAGTGTTGCCTGCATGGCCGTTGTTGAAGTTTGTAGTCTTACCTGCTGTTTTGTTTGAGAGTGTTCATAATAACATTATCTGTTGCATACCAAGTAGTTTTGTAGTCATTCTGGCATGCATTGTTAGTCCCCACAGACATCGTCAGGGGACTCATAGGTTTGGTCATGTCTGTACATTCATCCGTTCATACAAATTTATCATAGATCCCTGGAAGATTTCATTTAAACTTGGTACAAGGATTACTCCTTATGGCATACATATGCACGTCGTTTTGTTTTGTGTGGCGGCATGGCGGCCATTTTGTTATGATTTTTTCATGTCAAGAGCCATAACTCAGGCACATCTCAATCAATTTTATTCAAAGTTTGTACAAGGACATTGACCAATGTCATACATGTACATATGCACATCGATTTATTTCACAATGTGATCCAATATGGCCATATGGTGGCCATCTATATCGCACTATTTTTGATCACAGACCCGATTAATGAAGAGGACTTGAAATCAAAGTACCCATTAACAAGTGGGGACTATGTCATCAATGATGATTTGCTTCCTAAAGTGTAATCTAGAGATGTTGGCAAATGTTTATTTTTGCATGTTAATGAGAGAACAATGATATCATTTGCAAACAGCCCACATATCATCGTTAAACTCTCATTGTTTGTGTCAATTTCAGTAAAACATGCATCTTCTTCATTTGCATTGAGTAACCTCATATATGAACTTGACCATATTTTCAGCCTCTTAGAATCCGTGTGTGCTACTGGAAAGAGAAGAGTCCCGGCACCTGTTCTCAATTTCCAGGATTTATAGCAGTTGGTGGTGTAAAAAGCGGGCACCATATCTATGGTTTACAAATTCTGGAATATCCCAACATGATGAAGGTATAATCACAAAATGCACACTTTAAAAATTACTGTCGCATGCATAAATGAGTTTTTCGGCAGGCATATACATCATGCCCCTTCCATCAAATGTGTAGGTCAATATGACTTCCTTAGCATAATTCTTTTTTTTTTAAAGACAATTTATTCCAACATAGTGGCAAATAAAACAAATCTACATAACTGTGAATGTGTCAAGCAAATACATGATTTTTTTTGAAAGCAAAGTTATTGACTTTGATGGTACCCTAGATATGTTTACCAACAATGCTAAGCATCATGTGTACATAACTGTAAATAAGTAATTTAGATAAATACAGATAATTCTTATTGTGATGACTTTCAGAGAGCACCCTCAAGAGCTGTAGCTCCTCTTAACTTTCTCCCATACTTTCCATTTTTGTGAGGAATTTTACAGACTTGAATAGTTGTTTTTCCATGATGAAACTGGTCAACGTAACGACCAATTTGTAACTGTTTTTTCATGATAGGTAGAGGGATCTCCCTCGGCTGTGAATGGTTTTATAGTCACATTTTTATTCTTATAAAAACCTTTAACACTATTGTTTTAAAAACTTTCATTTGTTATCCTAACTCTAAACTTGGTGAAAGAGTGAAGGACCCTGATGTTCTGAAGACTTAATAAATATGCCATGCACAATCCTACTTTAATGTTGTCAGTATCATTGTTTTCACCAACATGGCAATATCTTCCTATCTTTTTTATTACTGTTATCAAAGGGTGAAATCTTCATTTAAATGAACAAAACGAAACTGACCAGGGACTTCATACTGCTACGCATGCGTCAGTCATGTATATGTGTTTGCACTTGTAGATGTTATATTTTAACGAAACAGTTAGACTGGCCCCCAGTCGCCTAGCTTTTCTCATCAGCTGAGTTACGGGCTGGCCAAGGCGTTCATCCCATGATCCATATGTACAAAACAGCCTACAACTTTATGGTGCAACAGTCTTCTGAAATCTGCAAGAGATAATGAAGTAAATTCTAAATGCAACTTTCTTAATGTTTGATGCAGATCTGTCACCATTATGGTGAAGAAATTGACCCGGATGATCGTGACAAAGAGAGCAACTACAGGGTAGATCTGGATGCTCTTGAAAAGTACGTCAGTGATCACTTCCCCTGTCTGGAAAATAAACCAAGTATTGTTGAGGCTTGCATATACACAGTGAGTATGCTAATCGTTGTTGTCATCTTCATATTCCCAAGAGGCAGGTTCATACATGCAAGGTTTAAGCAAGTGAAAAGTAAGACAGTCCATCAGTAAAATTCAAAATACTTGCATGTTTCAGTGAATTAATTTTAATATGTCATCCATGAAGCAAGTGGTCTATATATGTAGACTACTTGCTTCATGGATGGCATTTTAAAATTAATGACTTGTTTTTTGAGATCATGGTCAACATAAGCTTAGAGAAGAAAAAGCTGTTCCAGAAATTCAATTAAGCTTACATATGCAAATATGCATCAAACTCCCAGCCAATCATATCACTTCCATTTGTCTTATGCAAAGTTATGAAGGGATACTTGCCAAATAGCAGATTTTACTGCAAATCAGAGATGCCATGCATGAAGTTATATTAGAATGGAATATACAGTGGGGTTTTTCACAAAAGAATGGCTGTCATAGATTTGTATAAAGAGGAGCAGGATGGTGTTCATATATAAAGAATATGGAAATATAAACACAAATCAATTAAAAAGAGGCATACCACCGGGGCAGTTCTCCAGTATATTCACTCATTACCATGTTGCTTTCATGTTGTAATTTCATCTTTCTGCATGTTGCTAGGTAACACCAGATGAGGACTTTGTCCTGGACAGACATCCTCACTTTAAGAACATCATAATTGGTGCCGGGTTTTCAGGTAGGCATACAAATTGAAATCAGAAATCAGAAATTACAATCAACCTGGATGTGTACTTTCCAGACGAGGTCTCTCTTTATTTCTGTTATAACAACTATTTCATTGTATGTACATGTAATACACTTCATGAACTGGAACAACTCGGATATCAATGATGCATAAGTTCAGAACAGATCCAATAGACAGGTGAGTTGAAAAGTTTGAAGCATTTTCTGAAATTTGATGACAAAGTTCAGAAACTCCTACCCACTGTATCCTGTAGGTCCAAGTATTAGTCAAATTTAATCACAATGGCTATATACTTATGCAAGAATAAGTATTTTAGCATTTTGATAATATATTTCTTATTTCATTCCAAAGTATCCCTACCATTAATGCTACAATTGCATTTCATTGGATTATCCTAATGATTATTTAAATTTTGTTACTTTGTAAATTCTTATGGAAAAAGTTCCCAGAAGTATGGTTCCTCTGGGAGGGACCATGCGAGAAACCAACTCAGTATTCTTCTAATTCATTCTATTCCATTTTAGGACATGGATTCAAGCTTGCTCCAGTTGTTGGTAAAGTCTTGTCTGAACTTGCTATGGATAAGAAGCCATCCTATGACCTTTCACCCTTTGCAATAAACAGGTTTTTCCAATCTCCAAAGGCACATCTGTAGGTGTTAAGATGATCAATTGCCAGCGCCCTCAGTGTCCAGCATTACCATGCAATTTTATGATTTACATAATTGTACAGAGAACAATGTCAGTGGATAAGAGAAGAAATTATTTTTAGTCTGTGAAAGTACACTCAAGGTTTATATAATAGTGCTATGAGACTAAGGTAGAATGCGCATCAGTGACAGATAATCAGACTCCCACACACAATACATATGGGCCGATCACTTGTTGAAGCTCATTTTGAAGCTGGAGTAAAGGCTTATTTTGGGGAAATTCGAAAATTAATTTTTTCCCAATAGAGATAACACAGGGTTGTAACTATATTGCATTTCACATGTCCGATATTGAAATATTGAGTAATTTGTTTCTCTGGAACCAAATTTTGCATGGTGACACCAGGTTTCTATTCTGGAAGTTTCCATTTAGAAAGATATTACCAAATGCATAAGTCTTTCAGTTTCAAAATGGAAACTTTAATAAAACCTGTGGGAAAATCTCAGAGTACAGAAATTTAAAGGCTTAATATTTCTGCATAAAGAAATAAAAAACTGATTAAATATCTGAAGTGGGGGAATTTAAAACCACTTAAAATAAAACTACTAGATTTACATAGTGCAAAGTCATAGGAACTGTATTGAGTTGTTTGAAATAACTGATGAAAGTAAACTTCTACCATTATATTTGAAAAATCATTCATTTGATAATGGTAGTGGAACTACATTTATCATCTGATTCTCTGTGGTGTACGGTGTGCCATCACTGTCACATTTGGTGTACGGTATGCCATCACTGTCACATTTGGTGTACGGTATGCCATCACTGTCACATTTGGTGTATGGTATGCCATCACTGTCACATTTGGTGTAATACTGTTCATTTCCATGGCAGGTTTTTGGCGGATGGTGGGTTGGAGGGGATGAATGGATAAAGTTGGTGTCATGTGATCTGTCTTTAATTTGTTTGTCTGATTATTTATAATCTGATGCCAGAAATAGAGACACTGTCTTCTTGTCAAATTTTATCTCCTAATCCTGGTGACAGGTACATTATGCTGAATCTATACTGCAGATGTAAACTGTATGCTATGTACTCTTACATGTGTATGTTACAAGTACAGGCAAGATGAGGGCAGAATTATGAAAGCCTGTAGCTAAGCAAATTGCTGTTACCAGAAATAAAGTAACAAAACTCAAAATTCATGAAAATGTTAACCAGAGTGATGTCAGAAGATGAAATTTTTGTCTGATTGAAAAACTTACGCATTTCTCTTCACCGGGAGGAAAATAAAATGTCATGCTGTTACATTCCATGATTTGAGTGAAGCTGAAATATATCTGAGAAAAACACAGTGTTCACTTGAAATAACAGAATAAATAATAACAGGGTAACTGATAACAGGATGGAAAGGATATGCTTCATTTACACTCATAATGTCATGTTGTCGTTTGAATTAAAATTTTATGACTTTGATAATGAAAGTCACAAAAGTTGACATCCTTGATATTCATAGCTGACAGTGTGTGCTGTGGAGTATCATAAACTCAAGTTATGATTCATCAAAACTTGCATATCATGCTTTATCAGAAGTGTCAATGTAAGTCTAAGAATACAATTTCCGTAAAGGATTGCTACTTTGTATGCTGTAACATGGTATTCACAAAAAGAAAGCAAATTGTGAGATAAATTGTGAGCACCATAAAAGTATATACCCACCACCAACATCTGTACCAAGTACGGTACAATGTTAATGAAATTTGTGAAATTTGCAGCGTTAATTTGTCACTTGTACCACAGGTAATGAGATAATTGCATGCATAGGTCATTAAGATCAAAATATCAAACTAATTTTAGGATGAATTACTTCAAAAAAGTGTCTTTGCAATAGTCACTCAATTAATATTCAGCATTGTCCAGAATAAGAACTTTTAATTTTCTCATCAATTCAGACTTTCTGTTGGATAACATCTGTGATATTAGTTCAATATGCATTTGTCTCAAATCCTTTCAAATAAGTTTGGATAAGCCGGTGCGATTTATTTAAGGATCAATGATTTTATATAATATGATATTCAATAACATAACATATCTCACAAATTGTAGATTTTTATTTACATTTTTATTATTGTAAAAGTCACAGACTACATAATTTTTATCACCAGAATTTTAGGAAACCTTTATATAAGGATCCTGAAAATGATATGTATTTTCCTGTGTTATAGATATACAGTGAACTAGATTGTAACAATAAAATTGCGTAACTTTTGTCATCAGAATCATGGATAACATAATTTTTAGGAAACTCTGTATATTGAAATTATATGAAATAATATGTATTTTCTCACTTCAGATATATGCAATTAACTTTTTTAGCACATTGAATAAATGATCGAAAAAGTGAAAAAAAGTGTCTGTCACATTAATGTAGTTTACTGTTCTTGAGGATGAATGCTCCTCAGAGTCAGATATCAGACTTGCAAACTAATACAATATTCTATTGACCTACCACTTATTGGGGCTCATTTTGAGGCTTATGGTGAAAAGTGAGAATTTTTACAAAACTTTTAAGGGGGCTCAAGTTTTACAATCAATGATTGGGGGTCAAATTTACGAAGGTTTGTATAGAGTTATGGCAAAAACACAGAACATTCTTGCGAGCCAGAGCATGATTTCCGTTCCGCGGACTAACATGTACACAAAAATAAAAAACTATGAACAATATTTTTCCAGTGTAAAACTAGCTAAATCTGTATATTTATAAACACTTGATAATTGATATTAATGTATTTGATTAGACTATCGTTATTACAAGTCTATGTCTGAGCAATAAATTTGACTTCAGAATTTCACCGAAATGTTGGTTCACTGTACATTGTAGTCTATCAATAATTTTTTAATCTGTGCTTTTATAAATGTTTGACACTTGATATAAATGTACATGATGAGAATAGGGTGCTTTAAAGAGCAGATGTGAACAACAAATGTGATATTGGAATTTCATTCAAGTGATTGTTTGTAAGTTTAAAAAGGATTCTTTGAAAATTAAAAGGTCAAACAAGAAATTATATATCAATTAAGATATTTTTGATATTGACTGTGACATCCTGGGGGGGGGGGGG
>LD347093.1:68163-97992 GCA_001465055.1 Ptychodera flava | reverse complement strand
CTTAATATAGAGATAAAATATTTTTTTTGTGTAAGTGTTTGTATAATTTTATATATAGTTTGTATAATATAATATATATATATATATATATATATATATATATATATATATATATATATATATATATATATATATATATATATATATATATATATATATACTTATTAGCCACACTGGTGTATTACTTTAGGTATTGGACGGGGAGTTGGTACCCTCGTCAAGGAAGAAAAACAACTAATTATCCAATAGTTTAGGAAAAACTAAAACTTAATGAAATGCGACAAGCAAAGAGCGGTGATACAGTACCATTATGCTTACTAAAGCAGTTTATGATGAATCTTTATAAGCCACTCACAATATTTGACTATTTGTTCAACTGCGATAAAGTTTTTTTCTGATTTTGATATTATAGCTCCTTAATAAGCCAAGGATTTGTAAATATATATAATGCAAAGCCGTAGAGTTTTTAAACTATTTTTATGTATTTTAGAGTTGTATTTCTCTGTTTGTTGGGGGATGAGAGAGTCTTTGGTATATTTGAAGTAAGGTATTTGCCAAGTGTCCTCATGTAAATATCTTATAACGTGTCCCTATTTTCCAAATGCCAACCACTGCGTATCTTGATCAGTCCAAGGAACCTCTTTTTGCGAAAGTCTACCTTTTTAAATAGGGACGTGGAGAATGAAACATAAATAGGATGAATTGTATTCACACCAACTATATGCGAAAGTTGCGCCTTGGAATCAAGTAGTGCCCAGTGTACTTTCAGTATTCATTATTAAATGATTGTTGTTTTTTAAAAACATGTCTATCAAATTTCGGCAATGCATCTCGGTTGGGGAATTCCAATGACGATTTTATAGGTAGATTTTCGCACTTCAAAACATACCTTTAGGGAAGGAGCGTTTGCTAGGCAGTGAATTTTCTTTCCTTTCATACGTATCCATGGTAACGTATGTAATGAGCAAAGTCGTAGTAATCATAGGAAGGGAAAGATTATTGTAATCAAGCACAAGATATCATTTTAACAAAGGAATTGACCATTGATATAGTGAGGTCTTTTTAGTTACGTGAAAGCAGTTGAGGCTAATGTATAACACTGTAAAAAAAAATGTCAATAGTTTTTTCTCTGGTGCTTCATTTTTAATTACTTGTTAGCTTTAATAATTGTACTTCACATTAAAGACAAGTAGGATTGCGATAAAGTGGTCGAATAATACCGATATTGAGGAGTTTGAATTTTGCACTGCTATGACTCTTTTCAACTGTATTTGTCGTTGTTGAAAGTTCTGAATCATTCTTCAAACATTAAAGTGGAGCAGTGCAATAGTGACAAAATGTTTGTACAGCAGAGCAATAATGGAATCACTGGGTCATGGAACCGGTGATTTAACTTTATTGTCTAAATAGAGACTTGTAGTTGTCAATATAAGGTATGTGACAGTTTATAACTAGAGTTCGTACTAGTTCATTTGTTTATGTTTTTCTGTGCGTTATATAACTGAGAGAATGTAGCTTTAGACTACATCCAGCCCTGCTGTGTTAATGTTGTAAGAACGCTGATACAGTGGATTAAAACAACGCCAATTTTGAGTGAAAGTAATTGCACTAAAATGAAGAAGAAAGTTGTTATTAAAGGTTGTCCAACAAGTCAAAACATCCCAAATAGAAAATTGTTATCAGAGTGAGAGACGTGAAATGAATTTTAAATATATGTGACATGTGACAGTGCTGTCACATGTTGACCCATTCATCATCTTCGTCTCTGCAAGGCAGAACGGAAAGAAAATTGGGTTATATTTGCGTGTTTGCTGTGGCAGAAAATTATCATATGTCAATGGCATACTTTGGAGATCACCACTGGTTGATTATTCCTAATAGTGACGTACAGTACATGCTCAGTAACCAGATCAGTTGTTAAGTAAGCAACAACAATGATTAGCATATGTTGAAATTTTCATTGATAATTGTATTTACTATGAAACGAGTAAATTTTAAAGAGGATTGCAATCATCGGTTCCCTGTTGCAGTATTGCACCCCATGCTCTACTGCGGACTGGCAACCTTGTTGAGGTCACACAGTCTTCAAGCTATCGCTGAGTATTTCCGTCGTCTTGTGCTCCTTATTGTCAAGTAGGCAATCGCTTTCAACAGTGTTTGTGTTTTATCCGGTCATTTTACCAATTATGAAAGATGTGTGTAATTTGTTTCGCTTCTACGGTCTATGATTTCATTCAACATGTTATCTCCTTGTGGTAAGACAACTCTGGTTGCAACCACTTTTAGGGAGTTGGATGCGCGTAAAAATATGGTTGACACATAATTGCACTAACATTAACAATATTCTAGGTTTAATTACATTGCCGATATTTTAAACGGAATCGAAAGATAATGATTAATAGCGATGTATAGTAACATTTTATTAATGTGATGAAATTGGAACACCCCCTTCCGTAATAAAAGGTACCGAAAATTATTTTCACCACCTAAGGTCCAATCAAATTGCTGGTACCAAACATACCTCCAAATAAGCGGTTCTGTGATTCGCTGTTCCCAGTAAACTAAACTTGTTAATATATCTCTCCAAGCCAGAGTTTTGTGCAGGTTCGCTTGCAAACGAACTATTTTGTCGGCTTACGCGATCGGTTTGGAAAACATCATTGAAATACGATGGAAAGATACAGAAGTTTTGTCACACCAGTTGTGTATCGTGCCTCCTGGCTATACGGAAGAGGCACTGGCAGAGTGAAGGGCAGAGTGAATGACAGGTGCGTAGAATTCAAAATTGGTGGCAGAAAGCCCATTAGATGCAACGATATGATAAAAGCGTAAGCAATGAGTAGTTATGCTCATTTTTTACAGTGATGATAAACTCAATAAGGGATTTTCCAAAATTATTTTAAGAATTTTAGGTGTTTTCTTCTTAGCGCTGTCCTAGAGGAGCGGACGGGAATTCACGGTGGGATTTATTAGAATAATGATCTTTACCGAAAATTGCAGTGCATGTTCCATTTGTCATTTACATGTAAAAAACTGTGGTTATATTTGATCTTATAGAAGCTCTAATAGACTCCATTTATTTAATAGACATATTGTATATATTCTTTTGCGCCTAATGTAGCTTCAATTCAATTCAATAAAGAATGATGGCAACGTCACGGTCTTTGACGAGCATATTTAACGTCTGAATTGTATAATCTAACTGGAGTTTGCCTGGTATTTGGGTTGGACGTCGACCTTTGACAGAACTATCATTTTCTTGGAGCATGAGACAAATGGTGGAATCGACCCATGCTCCCGTGCATTTCCTGAGCAAACGAATTCTGCAAAAAGTGATGCATTCGGCCTGTTCTGTACATGTTTGGAATGAAGAAAAACAAAGAAAGCTTGTCGCCGCATTGTTGGGTTGCTGTTTTGAATTGCCATAATTTTGAATCACCGTTTTCACGACTGTAAAGATACGGGAAGCTTCCTGCCGCACAAATTTTTCTCTATGAATGAGGATGTGACATCGACTGTTATTCTTCTTGTAATGTTTATTTTCCATATTTGGCAAGAAAGCAGTTATAGCTTATACTCTAGTACACTTAATCAGACAGCCTGACAACTCATTTTAATTTACTCGATCGGCGCGACGATTGGTCATACGCGTATCATGTGACGCGTCGCGACACCGTTGGTGATCTGGTGAAAATACCAAGGTTTGGATCTGAATTGTTTGACACGACCATGTCAAACTTAATCGTTTAGGCACTAAAATGTTCGCCGGGTGTCACGTTCTGAGCAAAGGAAGCCCTTGCTTTACACTCTTTTATACGGACATGGGATTTGCGTAGGTGTGAAAGACTGTTTGTCCGTATTAAGAAAAGTAGTATGCTGAACTTCGAAAAGCCGAAAAAAGTTGAACGAGTTGGGCAAGGGGTACACTTCAACCCGTAACTTTTAGTTGCCGGTTATCTGAACAAAGGGGCGATATGCAATGTAATGCAAGGAAGTCACGTAATATCGTAATGCAAAGAAGTCACGTAATGTCGTAAGCTAACTTCAAGACCAAAAGAGTGATTTTACGTTTGGTTGTATGGGAATGTCATAGACACTTTAAACTCGGTGTTACACTTATTAATCATTGATAAGCGTTGATACAAGCTTAGTAAAATTAAGATGTTCCAACATGCCGAATAAAAAACATGATATCCCAGTCACCAGGGTCCCCACGCGTTGTCACATGGTAGAATCAGAATTTATATGATACTGACATTATCTTAAAATGGTCTATCGACCAGCGCGCTATAATAAATTTGTCTTATTGTTAAGTTTATATCATGTGATAAGTATTTGCATGATCAGGGTTTTACATTAGACGAAAGCCAATACATTAGTAGAATTTTAACATGTCCCTTAATGATATATGATCAGCAAAACTTCCACATCAACAATACTTTGTCGCCTTTATATAAAATTTTGATCAATATTTGAAAAGCTGAGCAGCTGATATAAAGTTAAGTTGCTTTGTCCAAGAAGTAATTTTAACTTTCTGAAAATATTCTTTGAGCAGCGTTGTGCTTCTCTTCGACGATAATTTATGTTGGTAAGGGCGACTCGAAAAGTTATACCATGTTTTGAGAGGTATATCAAAATTTTGTTCCGTTCAGAAAGAGGACGTCACCAAATAGAAATTTGAACCTAAAAATATCCAACAGCCTAATCTAATTTGTATTTCAGTCGGCAAGACGGTCGTTCGGATAACCCATACCCACTTTTGTCGGTATGCTCTCCATATTTTGACGATACTGAAAAGACAACACAACCGGTAAACGGACGGGTTAGTTACACTGATAAGGGGAATAACGAGGTTTCGAACGTCCAACATGAGTTATTCAAGCCTTCTGACGAGAAAGGAGAACAACATGATGATTCTGTAAAGCACGTGCTTGAAGATTTCGGTAGGGCGACAACAGCTCACGGCATTATTCACATTACCAATGCAACGTCGAGCGTCACCCGTTCAACATGGATTATAATCGTCCTAGTGGCAGCATGTGTGATGTTCCTACAAATGACATTGTTGTTGGTTCAATACTTTGAATACAATGTCCATGTCAAGGTAGGTGAAGTCGATCTAAAGAAACATTGATAGGTGTTGAACGTGGTGCAGGAGATATTGTATCAGAAAAACAATCCAACGTTACTCTGGGTTTGAAAACTCGTCAATGTTCGGAGGCTGAGAATGTACCGATACCGTTGGTCTTTATCACCAGTTACCATTGATTAAAAAACATGATGTCGTTAGAACAGGTGGCCAAAAGAAGAAAGGCAGAACATGTGAACGTTTTAGATCAATGCCGTAAATTGAATAATCTACGAGGGTAGGGTGAAAAGTTTTGAGGCTCAGCCTAACTATGAAGTCCTACTGTTTCTTTGCTATTTATTTTCAACATAGTCCCCCATGCGGTCCACACTTTTCTGCCGGCTGTGCTACAGCGTTTGGATCCCTGCTTTGTAGAAGGTTTCATCTTCGTCGTCGAAAAAATCTTGAACGGCGCATTTGACATCATCACCATTGTCAAATGCTTTCCAGCTAACTGTTTCTTTATTTTTGGGAAGAGATGAAAGTCTAAGGGTGCTAGGTCAGGAGAATATAGAAGTTGTGAAACGAGTTTGAAGCCGCTGTCACGCACTGTTGCCAACAGTCACGCACTGTTTCCATGGCAAAGACTGACTTGATTGTTGGAGCATTGTCCTGATGGAAAAAAACACATTTACTCAGCTTTCCTCGACGTTTTTTATAGCCTTCCGTAACTGTCTCTATAGGTTAGAATAGTACTCTCCATTGATAGTTTGTTCCTTTTCTAGGAAGTCATCTGAAGAGTTGAAATAAATGCAAACCAAGCTTCATCGATCTGGTATCGCTACTACATAGTTAGGCTCAAAATATTCATCCAACCGTCGTACAATATATAAAATTCATATTGTTGCTGCAGGCAAAAACAAATGTTTTTGAATCGTGTGACAAATGCCAAATTTCTTTAGAACGAATGATAATAGCACGCTAGTCATTAAAGGTATACAGTCACCTGTTCCAATTTTGCAACAGTTACCAAGGAAAGAGAAAATCTAACCAATCACAGATTTTAAGCGGGTGCCACTTTTTAAAAACAGCGCCCTCACATGGGTATTTGGAATACTAAGGAACGCCCCTTTGACCATATATGGGCATATTTAGATCACAGGTGACTGTATACCTTTAAGGCGATATGAGCCTCAACAGTGAAAGACTAACATTTTTGCTCAAACTTTCCTCATTAAATCTTTCAACCATTCTCTTTCAAAATCAAGATCAAAACAATGGTTGACCTTGCAAATTTTGTCACTAGGGAAACAAATTATCAAAGATTATTTACATATGTGAAATTTAAAATGGCTGCCATACTCTGTGTTAACTCTACAAAGAAAAATCGATTTTTGAAAAACTCAGACGATGAAACGTTTCTTTCACGAAGAGCTTTAAAATGAACCCCATTAAATGGTAGATCAGATTAGAATTGATAAAGTTTGACAGCGTGAATATCTGTCCCAGAGGTGCGTACCTTAAAGGCTTTTTTGGCGATCGTGGGGATCGCCTTTGTTCTAGTGTGTAAGAGTATTATTGAGGTATTATAGCCTTTTGTTTTCCATTGAAATTGTAATCTTGTGATTAAATTTTCTGATGAGACAATCTGGCGCCAACGGAGTCCTTTAAACACTTAGACTTAGCTTTTTGCGAAGTCAATATCATTGTCAATGACGGCATTTTCACACACAGCTATCTTATGATTCCTGTTGATGCAAATGATGTATACTCCGTGGCAACTAGACGTGAATGTCATTATATACGCACTGATTCTGAACTAGACACCTAAACTAAGCATGATCATAAATTGGTCAAAAAGGCTCTTCCAACTCTCAAAAGTACCCCTCTGTGTTAAATATCTGGTCGATAAAATGAGAAACAATAGGATGTACATCGATAAAGAATGCCTAGACCACCATTTTCAAGTATAACCTGTAAATGGACCATTTCCTACCTTGGCGTAAACATGTGCTTTGATTGGTAATGAACCTGAAGTTATAATTATTCGTTTCCTGACAAGCGAAGCAGAAGCAACTCGTTGCAACTCACTCTTTTCTGCATCTGAATTGTGCATTTGTTTCCCGACAATGGAAGTAGAATGCTGCTAGCACAGATGTTCCAAGCCTTAACATCTACGACGCGATGCACAAACACTTCCGGATGAGTTGTGGGACTAATAGTTATTGATCCCACTATAATATCGCAGTGTTTAAACTTGCGTGAGAACTATATGTTAGGGAAGCTGAAACGAAAATTCATGGTATCGAAACTCAACTCTGTGCTGGAGTGATAGTTGCAAAATATATCAAGCAAAATGTATTAAAGATGTTTACGTCTGAATCGCAATCAGAATCAAGTCATTCTGCGTAGAGCGTGCGCAGTAATTGTTTGTTTATGTCGTGACTAAGAAGACTGGTGACGCCATTTGCAACATGTCGCGGGCTAAATAGCAAAACCTGAAAAAGCCGGCTTCGTCTAGAACTGATTTCGCTTCACATATTAAGATCAAATATTATGCTTTCTAATGGGTACATCAACGCTTTACGCAATCACTATCGATGTATCTTAAATAACAAGTGGAAAATATTATCTTTGAATTTTGACTGCCGCGGTTCCTCCTAGACCCCTCTAGGCTTTATTGTTCATACTTTTCACCACTCTACATGATCTTTGAAATAGATAAAGTTGATCAGACATACAGATAGCCCACGCTTCTGTAAATTCATCAATGGTGAGTAAAGGTAAAAATGTTCTCAATGAATAAAGGTAAAAAGAAACGCATTCACGAAATTAGAGTACCTAAAACTGCGCCAAGGGCACTGCAGTCCTGAGTTGTGAGAGAATGCTGACAGCGTAGCTTTTTCTTATAATGGCGGCAGCAGGCAAGTAACACGATTGGAACTAATTTGGGATAATTGGATCTTCACAGTTTTCAAAATTCTCATAAAGTGTTAGGTGCCATATAGCTGAATGTTGCGATGTTACAAATTACTTATAAAAACAAGTGTGTAACTGAAAAAGAAAAGCAAATGAGCTTACATTTGCAGGTTAAAACTTCACAATCCAATTATCCCAAATTAGTTCCAATCGTGTTAAATGTGTTATTATTAAGGCAGGCTTCATGAATATATTTTCTATCGCTCTCAAACAGTCATTCAAGAAATAATGTTTCCAAGTTTGCGCTAATTTCGACATATCAGAAACTACAATCCGAAAAAATAAAGTCTACAAAATAAAATACTAAGAGCAAGGAGTTATTCTCCATGGATACATTAGAGTGAAAAAAACGAGAAATAACAGTGTGTGTCAATGTTATTTCAGCTAAAACTAAAAAAACTTGTGATTAGGTCCATGGACCCATTTCTGGCGGCTTAGAATGAACATATGTCCCCTGGCCGGTCATGTGACGCTCTGCATTTATTATCTATTCAAGTGACAGCAGGACAATTTACAGCTTATTCTTTTCACAGCTCGTTGAGTTCTGTACACTGGAAGGGTGAAAATGGCTGGTAATTCAGAAAAAGGCAGGCATTGCAAATACAAATATAACAAAGGAAAATTTACGTGCTTTGGTTAGATGTATACGGGTTGACCGGAAATAAGCCTAAACGACTATGGAATTATGCGTCCTACTAATTACTGCTCGAGATCGCCTGTGGAAGAATGTGCCAATTTATCGCTTTTAACGAGTATAAAATTACTTTATAGCGCTTTAAGTAACGTTCTACTGTAAAAATAAACTCGTTTACGGGTCGGATATTCTGTGCTGCTTTACAATAGCTGGAGAAGGAGAAATGTCCAATGGAAATTAGTCAACGAATACTGTAGCACTTAGAGGATGCTTTTGAAGACACTTTTGTTTCCTATTGTGTCCAATCTTAAACTGTTCGCTGTAAGCAAATCATGCATAATTAATATACGTGGTGAATTGGTCGAGTGTGGCTTAACAGTGGACATTCTACCACGTCAAAATGAGTTAATGAACATGTCTGAATACTCGCTTTCTGTACAGCGTAAGTCACCATTTAATTGCCTTTAACAGTTAATGGCAAGTCAAATCGCCATTAAGTATGATAATCGCTTTGTAGCTCATGTGCACTTCTGTCGTTACGTGGTACAAACGAGCGCTGCTAGTAGTTATCCTCTAGAGCCATTCATATTCCAAAATTTACTGGTATTATCATACCTTCTTCTGCGTTTATCTTTAAATGGTCGTAATGTAATGATTTGCGAATGTTAAATCCCCGAAAACGGATTTTTAAACTCTAATTAATAAAAATAATTTTTTTTGACATTTAAAAGAAAAAATAGTACAATATATCATGCCTTAAACCTGAAATTAAGTAACAAGGATGATCATTGTTTATCAAATCCATTGAACGGACCTTCTATGAGCAAATAAAGAACAACCGTTATCCTTGTTTTTTTACGGCACCATACTGGCAGTGTCTGTTTACCTCGTGACCTGAAGTTTAGACAACATCGCTTCTTCCGCAAGCAAAAAACCTCAAAATTACGATTCATCTGGAATCACTTAATCCATTTTAACACGTCCATAAGTGTGGGCGAGTCAAATATAAATTATTCAGTATCTTCGAGATTAAATTCACTCATGTTGAAAGAGGCTCATTATTCCAATAGATAGGTAATTTGTTAAGTGGCACTATTAGGACACTGACTGCGTTGCGGCGAGTTGATCTTTTCAAAGCCACACTACCTTAATTTTGCTGCATTTTCTTGCAGACGTGTTCTTCTCTTATCATAGGATTTCTTGATCTTGTCTAAATATCATGTTGTAATGACCCGAGCTACACAAGGTAACATGACCTGTATTTGTTTATTGACTTATGGTTTCGTCTACAACTGAATTCTTGAATTAATTTGTCAGTGATGTTGCATATTGTCAATTCACTATTTTTATATGCTCATTTTGACGATTTTGACGTGGTGGTTTGCCTACATTTAGTCCAAACTCGGCTTATCCACCATTTTTATTAATAATACACTATTTGCACTTTGCAAACACTTTGAGGCTGGACACGATAGAAAACGCCAGGGTTCGCAAACGCATCCCCTAAGTGCTAATCGGGATTTTGCTGTTCTATGTCACTGTACACATCTAGTGTAACCAATGAACTAAGAGATGAAAGAAGATTGAACTTGTATGTGATCAGCTTTGTTTTGCAAATAAAAAAGTTGAAAACACTTAAATTGCAGCGGAACTGAGTGTGATCAAGTGGCGAGTCAATCAACATAGTATGAAGCCAATTACTAATACGTAGTGTGTAAATTGTAGTGCGGAGAATTTATCACAAGCGGTGGTTTGGTTTACTTGTAAAATACTGAGAAAAAATTGTTCATTATGTTTACAAAGACATAAGCAGTGTAAAGTGATACGCACTCGATAATTTAGAAAGCTAAAATTTTCAGTATTAAAATTACTATTAAATAAGACTTTTAAGACATTTCGGTCACGATTGTGCATGTTTCGTTGTCGGTAGGGGCAATTGCACTGCAATGGGCTATAAATGAGACTCTTCGTTGTGATAGATTCATGGACAATCGAAAATGTGTGACCGCGGGCAAAATGGAGAAATATGTCATTATAAATTAGGACACAATTTCATATTTATTATGGCCCTCAGACAACTAGTGGTAGTTGTCTGAATTTTGACAAGCCCAAATGTTTCATGAGACCAAGCGTTGATTGCTGTTACAGTCAAAGAACGTGCCGTGATCAGAGAATTCAAGTCCTACTGGGCTTAATCACTGTCTGTACTGCCTGGATAAATGCTATGGTATAGTCATTTATTTCAATAGCAAAGTCACTTATTCTGATATATGTAAAACCATTTCAAAGAATTTTAATTCATTTTCTGAAAAATTTTATTCAATTTTACTGTCCGCTTCGCCTGAACTTGATTTCAACATTTGAATTCGATTTCAATATTTGAACATCGCCATCATTTATAAACGGTCTTGATGGTAACATCTTCGGGGTCAAACAAGACGTTCATGAAATCACGCGCGTCCTAGGGATGTGCTGTTCATATCAAGAAAAGCTGACGTTTCTAGAGAAGTACAAAAAAATGAAAGAATCATCACTAAAATCGACATTAAAAGTAGCCTTTACGAGAAGCCATTCCCAACCTCATCAGCACCAGTGTCCGTTGGCTTTGGTTGGACATTCTTTCGTCACCAGCTATTGTACGGAAGATCCGACCCAGAAAAAAGTTTATTTTTACTGCAGAAAATTATGAAAGAGCTATACAGTATTATTATTGTTGTCAAAAATAATAAAGTTTGCAACATGATACACTTTTCCTAAGGCAGTCTTGGCCAGTATTTATTAGGACGCATAAATCCATTATACTGGTTCGGGCCTATATTCGGCCAGCCCGTGCAATTTGCATGTTTACCAGACAGAATAGACACCATCTGGAGGGTCATTTTGAGCATTCAAACCAAATTTTGTTTCATGTTATTGTGATCCCATCATAAAGAAAGATGGGGATTTACAATGGCGCATTATGCACGGAGCCTATCAGCTAGTTATTTTTTGTTCCGTGCTGGTTTTCGTTCAGATGCCAACTGTTCTCTCTGTAATGACATTGTTTCACTTTTACATACTTTCCTTGAGTGTTCAAACATTAAACCGCTTCTGGACGTTACTTCCATTATAGCGTCTCGTTTAGTTTTACCTGGACAAGTTGTCAACACTGCATGGTTTTTCATCAACCTCCTGTTAAAAACTCAATAAGAAAACAATATTGGATGGGTGGATCGCATAAGGATAAAAGCCCACGTGGACAGTCATATCTCTTGCACATCGTTGACAAAAAATTCAAAGATCCGGCGATCGGATCGACTCCAATCCGATGTCAAAACAATGTATATTCCCTTAACCAAGGATCAAAATATATCAACAATATCTTAGTTTTGAAACGTTCAGAAGTCTACAAGCCATCTAAGGTTAATTTTATTTACATGTGACTTAAGTAAAGATGATATCGCGACACTATTAAAAATATACCATCCTTCCCTTCACCATATCGACTACAAAATCCGCGGGTCTTTCGTGTTTTGCGTAATGGTGTACGTAAAGAAGCGAGGTTCTGACGTTAAACAATTTTTCGCGCTCATTCTTTGGGACAGTGATCAAATTTTGAGACAATAGGTTATATACAATCTATAATATTTTTACGAGCAAATTACCTCAATATATTCGCTATGAGACTTTTCCTGTAGACGATGCTTAATTCCAGCTGGGTAAGATCATTATCTGAAGCTTGATCAATGTTCATTTCGTTTTCAATGAATCTGTCAGGTAACCCTGGTCTCAGAGAAGGCGCTTGACTTTCCATCAGTGACAATCTGTAACACCAATAAGCTTCGACATAGCGCTATAAGAAGTTCAAAGTACAGTGAAATGTTAATGCTCGAGCGAAATTTTGTCTCGCCATATTACGGTAAGTATGTTTAACTTACTATGACTTAAATTGAATACTACATAAGTGACTCGCGTTGCAAAAATGTGTGTCCTTTTTCATTCTATGTAAATGCCAATATATATATATTAATTATATATATATATATATATATATATATATATATATATATATATATACATACATATATATATATATATATATATATATATATAAATATATATATATATACATAAAATATAATACATAGACATTGATATGTCTTGTATATAGCACATCGCGCGCTGCGCGGGATTCAATGGTTACAAATTGCTGACGTCGACATCCCGGGTCGCGTACCATCATTTCACTTAAAGTTAACGGGACTATTTTCAGCTAGGCGACTTTAGGATATGAAAATGTTCAAACTGCGTGTTTTACATAGGAAATCGTATTTTTCCAGAACAATTGCATTAAAAATCGATAAACCGCATAACAGTGATTTAAATATAGAAATGTGCCATTCGACAATGATATTTTTTTAATTTTGTAACGAATTTTTGTTTAAATTACCACAAACATTTGGGTTAAAACTATGTAAGAGAGTACGTAATAAGCAAATACGAGCTGAAAATGCTCACACGTTTCTGTACATATTGTGATTGTATGTGAATTTAAACTTTTGCCACATGGTTTGCAACTTCATTGAAAGTGTTATGATCGACATTATGAGCAATATTCACCACAGATTAATTCCGAAGGTCATTAGGTAGATAGATATGTAATTAGCTGAAATAAAAATACTAATTTCTTTTACTGTCATTGTATCATCACTTTACATAGCAAGTGTAATTGCCTTTAGTCAAGTTCTTCAAGCTTTATAGGCCAAATTGTGAAGGCTCATCATTAGATATACAAATTATAAATTAACTGACATGAAAATGCAAAATATCTCTCACCTATACAACATAATTGTCTCATCAAGTCTCATAAACAGTTTTTAGAGTCCTTCATGTTTAATTTCCCGGATTGGGAAAGTTAGTTATATATACAAATTAGCACTTTGCTAATGTAAAATTGCTAAACAACTGTCATTAATATTATATTTATCTTCTTCTATGTACATAGCAGGTTTCATCGACTTTCATGAAGTCGCTTAAGATATATCCTTAATTAGAAAAGTTCGTTAAATATGCAAATTTGTAATAAGATGTTTCACAGATCAAATATGACTGTTGATGATGTTATATCATTGTAACTACAATATACATAGCACGTTTCGTCAACTTTGGTCAAGTAAATCCTTATATACATTCGTAATTGGGAAAATTGGTTAAATACGTTAATTAGTGATTAGCTAAAATAAAAATGCTAAATGACTTCAATATTGCTATATCATCGTATCTTCAATGTCCACTTTGGTCATGTAAGTCTAGATATATATCCCTAATAAGGAAAGCTCGTTAAATATGCAAATTAAATCCATATATGTATTCCTATTTGAGAAAGTTTTTCAATATGCAAATGAGTAATTAGCTTAAGTGAACCTAGTATCATTAATGTGCACAGCATGTTTCACCAACCTTGATCAAGCTAATCCAGGTCCATATCAACATGTCAGTAAATATGCAAATTTGGAAACTGCTTTCGTAAAAATGCGTAATGACTTTCGATGTTGTTGTAATTTCATGTACACAGCAATACACAGCAAGTTTCATCAACTTTGTTCAAGTCAATCAAGATATATGACCCTACTTAGGAAAGTGTATAAGATATGCAAATTAGGCATAAAAAAAATTCTTAATGACTTTCAGTAATGTTAAATGATATATATACATTATAAGTTTGTCAATTTTGATTGAGTCAATTTAGATAATATATATCCCTAATAAGGAAAGTTCCTCAAATATGCAAATAAACAAATAACTTTCATGTCACACCTTTATATCTTTCATAGCAGATAAATCCTTGTGTGATCAACATTTAAAGCATATCTCATCCAAGTACGTACAGCCGTTCTCACTGTGTGTTTGTTTTTCCAAAATCATTTATTATGCAAATGAACATAAAATATGCAAGCCATATACCCGCTAAAACTAACTTGCCATTCTCAAACATAACCTATGTTAAGATTTGATTCTGATCTGATGAACCGTTTTTGAGATATCGGGCCCACAGACAAACAGACAGACACACAGAGGGACAGACACACAGACACAGAGTCAGAAAGACATCGCTACAATATAAGCTCACGTGTGTAAACACGTAAGCTAAAAGAATTATAGTCAAGCAGGGAACTATGCACCCTCGAGACAGGAAACTTTTTTGCCCTCCTGACGTCAGGAAAAATAGTTACTATTCCTCGAGCACAGAGTCGCTTGTTTTTTCTACAATATTTAAATAACAATTATGTATAAGTATACATTTATATACATACTTAACTGAACGTATATGTTTACACATATGATACCAGGAGAAGATTGTAATTAAGGTAATCCATCAATGATAGCTCTCGGTTGAAATAGCAATGCAGGAAAACATATTAAATATGTATGACTGCAGTGGCGCCACCATTTCAAAATTAATGGTTACTAATTTTGTGTTTTCTGTGTTATGAATGTCGATAAACAACATCATTAAAATGCCACTTTGTTAAATAGAGTGCTTCTTTGCTCAAATTGTGGAAAGGCAATTAAGATGCCCGTCTCTGTATAAGTGTATTGCTCAAATAGAACAAGAATGAAGATATGCCAACATTTAAGCAATAGTGTACCCCCTCCCGGCCCATTTTGAGCCGGGGTGCATTTTTGCTATTATTCTACAGTGTTGGCAATGCCAGTGAATTTTAAGATGAAGAAAACCAATAAGAAAGGATATTTAAACTGAGTTTAAAGCCAGTGAGCATCGTCTGGTATGATCGGCCATGAATTTGTATAGTGTATACATATACACCCACTCCCCACTCCACTGCACAGAACACGCATGTTCCTCACAAAATATGAGCAGTGCTTTCATGGTGCGATTTAGAAAGGAGACTGCATCCCTACCTTCTATATCGAACTTGAAACATCAACTTTCAAATCATGCCATTCAAAAGGCTGAAACCCGGAGAAATGCCAGGCATAAAGAAAACGAAATGTTCATGCATTGATATCAGTGATCTGCATGGTATCAGCTGATCGCGACGATCAGTATTATGTGAGTAGTAGTACAGCATTCATTTGCAAACTAGAGTTCAACAATGTTATTCAAATCTTTAAATTTTATTAAATAATTGTGTTTATAAATTCAATTTTCAATGGCTTCTTCAGAAGAGCTATCGTATTTAGGCGAACGGAAAAGCTTTAAGTAAACAGGTGCTTGAAAGGAACGGTTGACAAGTATACCATTCCGGAGTATCTTCGTCGGGAACTAGTAAACCAGATATGAACTGAACATGCTCACGAGTTTCATTATATATATTTTATGTAAATTTGAACCTTTGCCACATGTTTACGACTTCATTGAAAGTATTCGATCGAAATGATGAACAATATTTAACACAGATTAATTCTTAAAGATCATTAAGTGTACAAATATGTAATAAGCTGAAATTTAAAATACTAAACTTCTTTGACTGCTGTCATTGTATCACTACTATATACAGCAAGTGTAATTGTATTTGGTTCAGTCCTTTAGCTATAGGCCTATATACCGAACTGTGAAAGGTCGTTAGATATGCAAATTATAAATTAGTTGACATGAAAATGTGAAATGACGTTCAATATTGTTTTAACTAGGTATAATCATCAATGTACATAGCATGTTTTGCCGGCTTTGAAGTAAATCCCAGTATATATCCCTAATTAGGAAAGTTCATTAAATATGCAAATTAGGAATTTGAATGACTCCGAAGTCATTTCTGTTGATAGACGCTACCGGTCAAGGTTGATGACACATGTGACAGTTGCGCTGTTGGCCCGTTGATGACTGGTTCGAGTAGCTTTCCACGCACACCTCGTTTACATAGCCACTTATGTACATGTATACCGTGTGTCAAACCCAGCATCATCTGAGAGTTTGCAAGCGTACTGTACCTATATATCAACAAAACGAGTCATATGGAAAGCCTTTGCAGTCTGAAGTGAAGAAAAATGATGATTTAATGCGCATTTGTTATATGCTGATGGACATTTGTTATAAGGTGATATATATTTGTTTTACACCTTTGTTATACGGTGATGCGCATTTCTTATATAGTGAGAGGCATTTGTTTTATAATAATGGGTACTTAAAATATTATAATGAGCATTTGTTATGTTGTGATGGATATTTAAAAATAAGAATAGGTATTTTAGTTTTTGGATCGGATTTTGTTGTATTGTGACGTGTATTCCTCATATTTTAATAAGTATTTCTTGTATTATGTTGGTTATTCCTTACATTGTGGAGCGCATTCTTTATATTGAGATGCACGTTCATTACATCATGATGAGCATTCTTCAAAAGGCGATTGGCATTCTTTATTGTTATGTGGATTAATTATATTGTGATGTACACTCTTCAATATACGATGAGGACCACGAAATGCCTAATTTTGAGATGCAAATAAATATTTGTGTATTCAAGAAACGTTTAGAATAGTGAAACTCGATTTCTTAACGGTAACTATATGATACAATATCATAAAACTGAGAATTGGGTGTTTCACCACTTGGTACGTTTAAATAACTGAAATGATTACCATTCTTAAAATAGTATCGTTAGGCCTGATATAATTTGTACGGTACGCCGAGGTTAAGAAAACGTCCTTTGAGAGGCCGGAAGCCTAGCGCAATCCCAGAGGAGGACTGCCTAGCGAAGTTGTGGATACTGGTTTTCACGGTCTGATCGGTTACAGTTACATGTAGCTGCAATAGTTGTAGCCGACGAGCTGTACGCCAGTTTTTTTCTGCCGCGTTGGTTATGAAGCGCAGCGCTGGGCCACTTACGGGCAGGAGCAACACAGCCACCGCCCGGCGCTACACAGCCAACGCGGCAGAAAAAGCCAGCGTGCGGCCCATGGGCTACACTTATTGTAACTTGTTACACTCACCCAAAGAATTTGCAACGATAGCAACAGAACCGTCGCGGATTTTTAACTCAGAACGACTCTGCTGGGCATTGCGTGGCTATAGTAAGTGAACACGCAATGAATAATATGAACTTGGATTGAGACCGGGGCTAGAGACGTGACTTGTGTCTTTTTGCATTTACAGAATTGCCGCCGGTCATCGTCTGCCAAGTTGCTATGGTTCAAATTGCCACCGATCAGGCGGGGAATCCGACACACAACTGCCCTGGAGTGTTAGTTCTCTCTCTGAATTAATAGGCTACTGGCCTCACTACCATGGCCGAAAACGGCAATAGACCTCTTTAGTTTGTGATTTCGTCATTCTGTTTGACCTGTGTCGATCTGTTTTGATCTGAGCTCTTCTGTTATTATTTTGTCGTTCTGTTTTGATTTGCGTCGTTCGGTTTGATCTGCACTCTTCAGATAGTAATGTCTTTGTTCTGTCATGGGCACGTCGAGTAATTTGTTCCTTTAGTACCAAACTTTTGCAGGGTGACCCCTGATTTTTAATTTTGAATTGGTGAAAGAACGGTTGAATGTTTCATTGGTGAAAGTTTTAGCAAACGATTACGTCTTTCACTGTCGAGGCGCACGCTACCTTAAGTACTAATATGGTGTTGAAACTCTTGAGACATACAGCGTATTAGAACTAATGAAATGCTCGCCATCGTCTTCATTATGAATACATTTAGATTTAAAACACGTGACAACCTGTCGTGATGATCGTTAATGCAAGTAGCTGAAAGAGTGTATTGTTAGATTTCGGATCAATCAGTAAAGGACAAAATTAAACATGCATTAAGCGACAATATTGGAGATGAAGGAAACAGCTTATGTGATGAATGAACCGAAGGCTGCTGTTGCGATGCAAATTAGAATAAAATTAATGCTGAGAGCAAACAACACTGAAGCATCGGTTTAATGCACGCAGGTTAATATAAGTCACTACTGGGCGTGAGAATGCTGATCACGCTGAGGAAATATATCCTCAGGCTGTGGTTCCAGTTACCCAATGTAATTATAAACTTTTTGAAGCATAATGGCATGGAAATGCGTAAGTGGAATATAAAGAATCCCATCAAGGTATTGCAGCCTAATGTGAATATATGAGATGACAGAGCGCTGGTGGCGCGAGCGTACGTACGCGTACATACGTGAATGTTGTTCCGTGTTAGCAACAGAGAATGTTGTCGATGTTTCCTCTTGCATTGTGGCTTTATGCCGCCAGAGTCCGACCAAGATCTAGTGAGGTATCTTATTCAATAGATTCAGTCGTTGGCATTTCAATCTGAATGGCATTCAGTTATCGATTTTCTGACAAAGTTAGGTCATGAAAGTTCGCTTCGCATTGTCATACAAAAGTTTATATAGAGTATCAATTCAGACCAACGGAGTGCCTGTGACAGATTGAGGAAATTACAATCTGAAGAGTTAAATAAGCAAATAAAAGTAATTGCCCCCTTATGTTAATAAGATGAGGCATCTAATCGTGCCACATCCTTAGTGTCGTTGATTATGCACATACCTCATTCTAGCTAGGCCAGCTGATAAAGTTAGACGACCGATTTTTGGTGTGCGGGGATAATCGTCGGAGCAAAGTTTTTTTGCCAAAATATCACGTGACAAGAGTGACCCTCGCCTTAGATAAATAAAATATGCCAACAAATCAGTAACTACAGGTGCTATGCCAATACCAAATGGCCCTCAACAAAGTGCCACTTCTCAAGAAGTACGTCACAAGTCCATAGCAGATTTTTATGCATAGAGTGTTTGTACTTCAACTGCTAAAATTTATAAATAAAATCATGATGGTTATATAATCACACCGCAATATTGGATTTTCTAAAAAAAATAACCTATTTTGTCCGTAATTTTTTTTTCGCTGGCAGTTCGCAGCAGTCCATTTGAACTAAACATAAATGTACTCGATTAGAATAGGGTGGTTACAAATGCATGTGTGTACAAAAACATTTGATCTCGGAATTAAACCAAAAGTGTTGATACACTGTACATTGGAGTCTATGAGAGAACTATGAATATATTTTACAATACTAAACTAACTAAATCAGTGCTCTTTTTAAGTTTTTGACATTAGATGTAATCGTACTTGATTCAAATAGGGTCTGCATGTATGTATGTATGTATGTATGTATGTATGTATGTATGTATGTATGTATGTATGTATGTATGTATGTATGTATGTATGTATGTATGTACGTAAGTATGTGTATGTATGTATATATGTATGTATTTAAATTTTGTTAAATGTTGACTTATAGGCTGTAATAACTATCTCGATTAACAATACCAGTACTCTCTATACATGGAGGTAAACATTGCAGCCATTGTAACTTTTGCGATCACCTAAGAAAGGTTTGAAAACAAGATGACATGCCTCACCTGCCAGGAAAACTGGACATAATTAACATATTTGAAAACAAGGACATTAAGTGTACCTTTTGGTCAATCAAGTAGGTTTTGTTCTGTGTATTGACTGCATTTTCTTGTTCTACTCCACACCATGCTAGAATAACAAACTTCTGTTTTGCAAACACTTTGTATATGCAAGACCATAACCATTGATGACAAACGAATTCTAGTCCGGACTTGAATTCAATTTTGAACAATAACAATGCTGACTGTACACATATGACTTAGCTGGACTTTACATCATGCTTAGGAGGTAGAATAAGAAACTGCAGTGAAGACACAAAACAAAACCACCCAAAATTAGCCAAAGGTTATAACTTAAATCGACAACCCAAAACATATTTCATATCAATCAGAGACGGTTTTGTTTTAAGTCCCCTTTAAGTCTCCAAATCATTTCAAGTTCCATTTCAAGTCCCCCTTGAATTTTCCTATTCCCCCTCCAGAGGTGTTTGTACATTTAGCCTTACTCATATCCTTATGAGTATGTTGAAATATACGTAACGAAGCAGATTTTGATCAGTCACGTGTGTGGCGGCTTCATTTCTTTTAGCAAAAAATTTATTATGATTACAAGGCAATAACATGAAAAAAAATCTTGTTCTCTAGAACAATTGCACCATTTAAACTGAAATTTAACTTATTAGTATAAGTTCTTTAAAGTTTGAGAAAGGAATGAGGGTTGGCCATTTGGTTTAGCGGTCTTCTTGCCAAAATCATATGATGCCCGTGGAATAACATTCAAAATATTTCTTCTCCAAAACCAACACACCATTGTAACCAAAATTTTACTCATATAATCATTTAGTGCGCTTTAAAGTTTGTAAAGCATATTTTGATCAGTCGCGTGGTTTAATAGCCATATATGTAGCCGTTTGCGAAAAACATGTGATAACTGTCAAATAATGTTCAAAAATCTTCTTCTCCAAAGCTTATGCACCATTTGAACTAAATTTACTCATATCATAATTATTGTGTGTACTTTCTCATTCGCAATATTACGAAAAGTTACGTTTTAGGCGGTCATATTGGATTTGAGAATATTTTACAAGAACCATGAGATATTGTTCATAATTCTTCTTTCCAAGAAGTTAAAGACCATTTAAGCTCAAAATTTTCACATACGATTATCAATTCAAGTTCTTTCAAGTTCGCGAAATTCGTGCCAATTAGTCCCGTAGTTCAGTAGCTATATTGTCATTTAAGAACAAACCTAAGATAACCACACAATAATAGTTGTCAAAATTGTCTTCATTAGAACCAACAGATCATTTGAGGTCAAATGAACAAGTACCGCATCAGTATTTTGCAAATTTGTACAAATTAGTTTTCATAACATTGACCTACTTTCACAGAACTCTGAAAACATATGAGCCAGGTGTTTTATTGCTTTCTTATATTGACCAGTTGGACACAAGCTCTTTTCTCAAAAAATGTGATCACTCAAATTACCTGTGACCTACTTCCCTGTATCTAAGCAACTAGAACTTGAAAGCCTTTGTACATTGACCGGTATTCAGCATTTTTTTCAAAGAACCTGACCATGAACTCTGATGACCTTTGACCTACTTTTTACATATCTCAGCAACTAAAGGGCTGCATTTTTGTTTGAAATGTCATCCTTTCTTCCTTAGCTATCTTGGCAATAATATTGAGGGCCCCACCAACGCTGCTTTCATCTTTAATTTTGTTTGTTAATTTACATTCTTCAGCACCTTGCATAGAAGATGATTTTCATTGCAAGAATGGTAGACATTGTATCAAGCCTTTCTTGGTCTGTGACGGTATCAACCACTGTAGTGATATAAGTGACGAACAAGACTGCAGTTATCGTGAGTTGGTTATTTTGCTATCAATAAAGCAGGAAAAATTGGAATAAAGATACATATAATAACGTCCAAGGCATTTCCATAGAAATGATATACACATGTGAACCAAAGTTTGAACTCCAGTATGGCTACATCAAAACTTTTTACCAACGGAATGTTATTAACATTCAATTTTTGTGCCTTTAACCGGCATATGTGAGTCTGACATCGTTTGTAGAAATATTAGAATTGGGATAAATATATATTTTGCCTAACATGTGTAATCTCTTCCCATTTAATGGAATATTGTAACACTAGTGCCAAGTAACTTGAACTAACTGGCAAGGGTACACTTGTACTGCAGCGAATTCCCGACTAGATGCCCCGGGAAATCGATGCAGTGCGTTTTCAGCTATCTGTTCTATTCACACATCGTGTATACACGTGCGAATACACATCTTAAGTTTGAAAAGGATCACTGTATCGAACAACGAAGGCTTCGATATCTATCAAACAACTAATTTCAATTTTAAGATCAGGATTAAATTTTGTTATGGTTTTAATGTGCATAAAGGAACGAGCATGTAACCGTTGCAAGTTGAAGTTCACTGTGTGCAATCACGTAAAGCAGGCAAAATACCTGTTACATAAACATAATCTCTCCTTACCATGACAGCTGAATGTGGGCCTGGCCGGTTCAAATGTGACTCTGGCAGTGAACTTGGTATCTGCATTCCCAATGATAAGGTCTGCGACAGAATTGGTCATTGCTATGGAGGGGAAGATGAAAGCTCCTGTGGCGGTAAGCTTCTCTTAAATATAATTAAACAACAATGGATGTATAAAAACATTCTTTTTGCGCATGTCAAGATGAAGTGATTATTTTTTTTCGTTAAAAACACTACCTCTTGTTCAATTTTAGAATGTTCTGCGGATGAATTTCAGTGTATAACTTCAAGGGAATGTGTAGCGTCTTTTAAAACATGCGACCAACTATTCGATTGTCGAGACGGAAGCGATGAAAGCGCCAGCATATGTGGTAAGTAGTATGTCTTCGTAATGCAGAATGATTTGCAGAATGATTTAAGTGAGCTGGACGAATGGGCTAAATATTGGGGGATGCGCTTTAATGCAAAGAAATGTTATATCTTAAGTGTACGAAACAAAAGCTCCTACTTCTACAACCTAAATGGTCATATATTGAAATATGTACAAAACAATCCATACCTCGGCCTGATTGTATCAGACGACCTAAAGTGGAATACTCACATTACAAGTATATCAAAAAAAACCAGTTCAATGCTTGGTTCCCTCAGGAGGAACCTGAAACACTGCAATTTATCCTGTCGTAAAAATACACATATATCGCTTGTTCGATCTACATTTGAGTATGGAGCAATTATATGGGATCCATTTCAGCAGATGAACATCGACAAACTTGAACGTATAAAAAATAGAGCATTCCGATTTATATCCTGGTTCCAATAATTACAAAGATAGAGAACCCGGAACAATTACAAACTTGCTTAGGGAAAATAACATCCCTCTGCTTAAAGATAGAAGGAAAAATCTCCGTCTTTTGTTCTTGTTCAAAATTGCAGAGGGTTTAACACCAGCTATACGTTCTGACACTTACCTTTTTCCTGAAAGACCAAAGAGATCAATCAAACAAAACGATTCAAGGACTTTACTTGTCATAACATAGTTGAAAGATATGCGTTAATGAATACTCGTTGTTTCAAGTTACCTCACAGTAATACAGATCTTTATAAATATTCTTTATTCCCGAGAACTATTGTTGATGTGAACAATCTAGATGAAGATATTGTAAATGCTAGTACGGTGGATGCCTTTAAGGCAGCCCTCCAGTGTTACTAGCTGGCCTCTTTGCGCCCTCTTTTTCCCGTTGATGATATACCAGAATTCTGGTCCATCAACGTATTTATTCAGATTCAGATTCAGATTCAGAGCTAATATAACTACTCCAGCACAGAAATATACACAGATTTTGCTGAGGTATGCAAACAATACAGACGGTTTATCTTGTTATAGTCAATTTCATTCTGTTTGTCATACAAAGTTAGAAATATTTGTATGTTTGAAATCGAATTGGACAATAGGACTCTGAAAGTGAAGTAAGATTATTTATATGAACATGATCTCTCTTAAATCATTCGAGTCGACGCCATGCATTGCTGGTGAGTATTGCCACAGTGCCATTGATATATATTCAACCTTGATTGCCCGTCTTGTGAGCAAAATATGCAACAGTAAGCAACATATGCCGTCCTATTTTGTCTGTAACTTTCATCATAAATAACTTTTACCCAAGTAAGAGCGAACAAATCTGGTGTTAGATTCAAAAGTAATTTTTTGAACATACCTGCATTTACAAAGTATCGTTTACATAGTGTAATCATAACAAGATTAGAACTAAAGTGAGATAATTGGATAGTGAAGTAATCTCGGTTTAATCTGCAAATGTAAGCTCATCTGCTTTTTAGTCCTTACGGACGAAGTCCGGGGGGACTTATAGATTGGGTCATGTCCGTCCGTGCGTCCGTCGGTCCGTCCGTCCGTTCACGCAGATATCTCAGATATGTCCTGGTCAATTTCTTTCAAACTTTGCACAAGGATAGTACCCTACCCCATACAGATGCACGTCAATTTGTTTCACAATGCGATCAAATTTGGTCGTGTTAAAGGACTTTTTACTTTACATCTCCACAGACTCCCATGTGTAAGGCATTTCGCCATAGACTCCCATGTATAAGTCCGTTCGGCACGGAATCCTATGTGTGAGGCCAAGTAAAATAAAAATTTAGTTTCTCATCGTAGTCATATTGCAAAAAGGATGCAGTGACACAGTTTTTAGCCCCACTGATGAAGTCCAGGTGACTTATAGATTTGGTCATGTCCCTGCGTTCACGCAGATATCTCAGCCAATTTGACAAAATGTCACGTGACCTCGGTGACCTTTGACCTCAAAAATACATATTTGTCCATATTTCAGTAATCACAAGTGCTACACCCTTTATAAATGGTATGATGGGACACCTTATGACGCCACATATTGTACCTCATTAATTATGTGCATATTTAATTTAGAGCGAGCCAATAGAGCTAGAGGTCTGATTTTTGGTATAAAGGGGTAACTAAGCAATATACAATTTTTTTGACAAAATGTCACCTGACCTCGGTGACCTTTGACCTCAAATATACATATCTGTTCATAACTCAGTAACCACAAGTGCTAACCTTATGACGCCACATACTTTACCTCATTAATTATGTGCATATCTAATTCTGACCAAGCCAATAGAGCTGGATTTCTGATTTTTGGTATATAGGGATAACTATAGGATAGAAATTTTTTGATCAAATGTCATGTGACCTCTATGACCTTTTACCTGAAATATACGTTTTTGTCAATAAACAAGTAACCACAAGTGCTATTTCCTGTATATTTAGTAGGATGGGCAACCTTATGACAACACATGCTTTACCTCATTAATTATGTACATATCTAATTCTAGGCAAGCGAACAGAGCTAGAGGTCTGATTTTTGGCATATAGGGATTAATTAGCAATAAATTTTTTTTTCCAAAATGTCACGTGACCTCGATGACCTTTGACCTTTATTATACATATATATGCATAACTCAGTAACCACAAGTTCTATACCCTCCAATTTTGATAGGATATTAGACCTTAAGATGTCACATCTTGTACCTTATTTATTATGCACATATGTATTTCTTGGCTGGCCAATACAGCTAGAGGTCTGATCTTTTTTTCCGATTTAGAACCATAACTCAGACATGCCTCATGTGTTTCAAATTGGGAACAACGACATGGACCTATATGCCCATAGATCACAACATATGCACTCCAGTGATACTTCTTAATGACCACATTTCCCTGCCCCATCAAGACTAATACTCCCCTATTACAAGTGGGGACTATGTCATTGTCAATGACTTGTTCTTTTTAAGTCATACACTTGTCTTTATGAGATATTAATAATATTAATAATATTGCAACCTTCAGCTATGGGGCAACTAACTTTTGAACAATATGAAGATCAAATTCTGCCAGATTAGGTGCAATCGTGTTTCATGCTATAGTTTCCGTAAATGGTCAACTTAAGCTGCGTCAACCGTTGTAAGAAAACAATCAAAGCATTGATATGACCCTTTAGCAGACCGGTATGATAAATATTGAATGTAACAATAGATATTTTAATTTGATATAAGATATTCCAGAAATTTAAAATCAAAGAAACTATCAATTTCATATATTTTAAATTGCAATTAATTTCGTAACTATATTATTATACAATCGCTATTATTTTCAGTGCCTGATCTGAGAAATGTCGCACTAGGTAAACCTACAAAGCACTCGGTACCAAGCAAAGTAAACTTTCCATCAGGAAATGCTGTAGATGGTGACAACACCACATGTGCGCACACAAAAAAAGAATCGGATCCTTTGTGGTCTGTAGACCTTGGAAAGACCTATCTAGTCTACGAAATTAGGATTACACATACCGAAACTTCGAATGGTGAGTATTATTCTGTGTGATCATTATCCGTACCAAATAGGAGTGATATCTTAAAGGGGAGGGTCATTTATCATATCATCTTTAACTGAAAGCAATTGATCAACATTATAAACATTCAGTGAAAACAAAGGCTCAACATAATTTAAAAACTCATTGGTAACATAGACTAATGTGAGAACCAAAGAATTTAGGTCTGCCCCGTTTTTGGCGACAACCTTGTACGTTATGTCCGAGGTCTTTCGCTATACGGAAACATATGCACGAAAGGAGCTATTAGTTCCCTATAGGTATATGAAACACATTATGCCACAGTACAATTATCGAAATAATTTTGCATATTTTCGCGTGCTTCAACAAATAGTAACCTTAAAGATTCAAGGTAACATGCAATTTCTCCCTGAAAGCTTCATTTGATCTATGCTTGAAATATCCATGATACGTCTGAGTTACTCCTGAAATTTTCATAGTTGCATTTTATCAGAATCTTGTTAAGGTGCGACCTTAGAAATATATGGAAGACAATATCTACAAGATTTTTCCTTTATTTTAATTTATGGACATGGTTAGCTTTAAATGAACGACGTTAACACAAATATTGTATAAAAACAAAACTGCTTCCAAGGAGTAAGCGTTTATAGCATAATTCACTGTGTAAATGAACACAATGTTGCAATAGTAATTTCGTTTATATTTTAAAAATCATCCAACAGAGACATGATCCACGTATATAGTCTCACATTAAGTTTTCAAGAATATAGCCCTGCATATTGTTCGAGGCAGAATTACTGGATTTGAAATCCAGGTATAAATCATTTTACAGCTCGACTCCTTGGAAGCGAAGTTCTGGTTGGATCAGATGCGCTGTTCCGCCATAACTCCGTCTGTTACACTGACGTCAAAACGGAGCAGACGCAGGCGGAATCTTTCACGTTGAAGTGCGAGCCGAGTGCTGTGGCAGGTCGCTACGTAAGCATACAAGTCAAAGGAGCAATAGAAGCTATGCGACTCTGTGAAGTTCAAGTAATGGCCGTGGGTAATACATATTACCAAGATATATGCCGTCAACAGATCATACAGCAACTGTACTCTTCTCTGAAAAAATGTTATGTGTACATTTGTGCATGCAGCTGAGAGAGAGAGAGAGAGAGAGAGAGAGAGAGAGAGACCCTTCTCGACGCTGCGTATCTGAATTCTACTGTAACACTAAATTGTAGTACATTCGCTCCGTCCATTAGCAAGAACTCATATTTTCTTGCCGAAAGTAGTGTGAATAATGATAAGACAAGTAACCGAGTGAGAGAAAGAGTTTCCTCTCCACCCTTTCCAGCTATTAATTTCCTCTTACCGACGTACATCTCTTATCGGGTAGGCAAGATTGATGGCCTGATTCAAGAATCGCGTAGTCTGCAAATTACTTTCAAACTATTACTACACTTACTATCTTCTTTATGCTGGGAAATGTATGAAGTGTCCTAGTCATTATCGGGTTTGATGAGACCAATTATGTGGTATGTAATGTTACAGAGTTCGGTCATTCACAATTGCACATTCAACTACGCTAATGTTACGTGATACCCACACTTTTTACTTTGCGCCTAGTGACAAATAAGTCATAAAATTATAATGATATTAACGTAGAAGTGTGACAGGTTTTGATAACGCATAATATTCACATGTGCAGAGGATGATGTGTTGAGTTTACACTTTGATTGCAATCAATAACCACTGTATACGAGGGGCATGTTTACGAATACAGTGGGTCCACGTAGAAGGGAGTAAGAAGGGAAGTAGCTGGCCATATGTAACTATAAGAAATAAACGGTGTCATCATTGAAGACTTTGAATTGTATCCCGACATCCTTCACTAGCGATTCCTCGAAGGGACACGGTGAGTGATGATAGTCAAGTACGCAGTCTGAAAGCAATAGCTACATGATTAGTGGAACGGCGAGTCGCATTCTTCGGAATCGTCTCCCAAATAGAAAAATACGCTTATAAATCAGAGTACAAATACACAAAGGCGCATACATTAGGTTGAATTAGATACGACACTGTCTTTGTCATACACAGATTCAAAATATCGGAGCTTAGCACTCAGCCAAAAGGCTACTCAAAGTAGTACCTTCGCATATGGTAGTGCTGTGAGAGCAGTGGACGGAGACAAAAGTAACAACTACAATGACCGAAGTTGTACGCACACTCAGAAAGAGTACCAGCCTTGGTGGAAAGTCGATCTTGGTGAAGAATATGAAATTCACAAAGTCATCATAACAAACAGAGCTGACTGCTGTGGTATGTTTGATCTCGATCAAAATTATTGATTTTTATACTGTTATGACAACGAATTCTGCACCTCTAATAATCATAATAACGGTATTCTCTGCATACTTATTTATTGGGTCAATAGTAGTTTGCATGAAGAACCGCATTTGCCTCTGTAAGTTGCAAAATGGCAAGTAGGGAAGTAAACATTATCATTTAGATTTTTACAGAATTTAATAGAGTTTTCATTAAGGTAGCTTTCCGCCTTTGTTTTGGTATTTTGAGTCAAAAACACGATTTTTCTTTTATCCCTGAAAAGTATTCCTATAATATTGATCTTCCTTGTGTGTAGAATATCTTGGTAGTGAAGTTCCTGTTTTTGGGTGAAATTATGGAATAAAAATGTACGAGAGGCAAAGGTGTACATTTTGGCGTTTGAGACTACCGTTAAGTCTTGATTGACAAGGGATTACGCTTAGCAAGCAGCGTCACAGTATTCACATGCATCTAGACAACATACGCTGTGAAAATCCCATTAACACTTACCGTTCACTGCGTGGGTCAAGACCATAGTGTGTACCTGGCAATTAGGCGTCGAAAGGTGGGTCTTACCGTTTTTCTCATGGGGGTGGCCGCTCCCAAAAGATCACAATTTATCGACACAATCGGACAAGGTCAGACTTATGACATTGTTGACGGTACAATTTCAGATTACACAAATGGCCCACACACTAAATGTTTTATCTGGGACATTTTTGTGCTTTTGTAAAAGCACCAGGAGTGGTGGATAAGTTCCGTAATGTTGAACATCTTTGAATAGGCTGTCCCGTATACAGAAATGGTACGTTCCACTGGCGGCCCTAGTGACAGCGGGAACACTTGAATACCGCAACAGACACCCTTCACATCTTCAACATTCAAGCAACACTCGGCCTCTTTCGGCCGAAGTTTCGGCTTCTTTTGGCCCCAAGACATTTCGACACCCCCGTTACGATTTATTTTTTTCCCTTCAAACTTATTAGTAACTGTCAGACCAGTCATATTCATAAGCATGACCTTTGCGTTCTGACCAGTATGACTTTTACAGTGCCGTTTAGGCGCCGCTTTTCAAACTTTGACAGTGTCGGCGGCTATTG
>LD347093.1:54166-65714 GCA_001465055.1 Ptychodera flava | reverse complement strand
ACATATATCTAACATACAAAATATTATTTCACACACACACTCACACACACACACACACACACACACACACATATATATATATATATATATATATATATAGAGAGAGAGAGAGAGAGAGAGAGAGAGAGAGAGAGAGAGAAAGAGAGACAGTGTATAGAAAAAACATCCTCTTTGAAATCGCCATCTTCTTGAATAAAGTAAGCCCTAGTTTAAAAGAGAAGACGAAATATAACGGTAAATGTTTCCAAGGTTGATGTTTTTTATCCACGGGCATCTAACTATAAGATTAATTTCTGGATCGATGGAGAACTCCGGCGGAAAGGGGAAACCTGTCTGCATCGTCTTTAATGACATAGAATCTTTATGACGCCAAAGTTAATGAAGACCATAGATAAAATTGATGAACGTCACAGACACACGCAAAAAACAGCCTACACTTTAGTTTGCGCCGCTTCTAATCAATTGGCAACTAATTCATGTAAATGCATTTGATAACTTAAACAAATATCGATTTTTCAACACAAAGTGACGAAAGCTATTGTTGAAATGTTCCTAAATGTTTCTAAAGTTTTATACTTATCTTATCCTTCCAAACTTGACTTGACTTGACTTGACTTGTCGAAAAATCGAAATATCAATCGAAACTTGCGATTGATAATTTATACATTTTCTAATCGCTTCCGTTTCACTGAAAACATATTCATGGCAGTTCTAAATTGTTTATTGTTTCGAACCAGCTTAAGGTGGTATGCGCCTCGAAAGGGAATAATGAAACTTTTTTATAAAAAATTTCTTAATGAAACTTTCAGCCATTCATTTATCCAATTAGAAATAAAATGAATAGGTCAACATGCAACGTCTGGTACTAGAGAGTTACCTAATACTTACCGATATTTGAAATTTAAAATGGTCGCCATCTATGTGGTCTCCACTTCATGGGGAAAAGTAAACTTTTTCCAATTCTCGAAAAAAAACTTAGTTGGTTAAAATTTTGCTACTCCAAGAGCTTCAAAATGAGCCCCCACAAGTGGCAGATCAGAAAAGAAATAGAGAAATTTGAAAGTCCGACTTTCTGTCCCAAGGCGCACTTAGCCGTAAGTCTCTGGTGATCGCCATAGATAATCACATCGTCGCACTCAAATCTTCTCCTGTGATTACTAGATATCGTCGATAATCTACCAAACGTAGCCCTCAACAAGCCAGCAGAGCAAAGCAGCACATACTTCAAGTACTATGCAGGCAAGGCTGTAGATGGTAATGAAAACCCAAATTTGTTGACTGGCTTAAGCTGCATGCGGTCTGCCCAAGAGAGCCGCCCCTGGTGGAGGGTAGACCTGATTGATATTTATGCTGTATACAAAGTGGTTATCACTAACCGTTACGATTGCTGTTGTAGGTATTCCGTCTGTTTATGAATTATACCATTTATAGCATGCTCCCAATGTAGACCATTGATAGTTGGTTCATTAATTATAGAAAGCAGCTTAATCTAAATGCATGCATGCATGCATGCATGTATTTATGGATGTTTATATGAAGGGAATAATATTCTCTTTTGTCTGACATACATGTAGACATACATTGACACTGCGTGCATGTGCATATATATATAGTAACACAAATTAAGTTTCATGCACCCTGCAATCTTCAGACAGAAGAGAAATTATTCTTAGCTCTCCACTCTCATTTATACGTTTTAGACGTACCGTTCTATTTGTAGGTGGTGTTAAGATTTGATAAATGATATTTGTTTTGGTGGCGACATTTGGAAACCAACTCACAGCGAAGGGCACTGCCGATACCTCTCGGTACGGAATGATTGCATGTGATTAGCGAAGCCCGTCTGAAAGGTGTTATCAGTGAGGCCGTGTTGTCCCCTGTTGATACCTTGGCCTTGTAAACCTCACCTTTGACTTGACAATTACCCTTCAACGGGCAGGTAGACTGTCCTGGCAATTACAATCAGCTGATCGATCTTTACGCTGGTCTCCGGCGATACCCCTCTGATTATGCGATTTAATTATGCTAGCCATATTCTTCATACAGTTATAACTTACTTTATTTGTATTTCTATTGAAGATCTTGTGAAGTTTAGACCACTTTATAAAGTGTATGTCGAGAAATTGAAGGAATTTCTTGCCAATATCAGCTTCCATGTTCTAGCTGAAAAGGGGCTGTACCACGTAATGTTACGTTGCCTGTTATTGCTCTTCCTCGCTGATTTGTTTGTCTTTACATATTCAATTATATCTGTGTACCCGCGTGACTTTAATACAGTGTTATAGTGACGTTTGTATTTATCAAAGATGCCCTTGTCACTGGATATTGTTGAGATGCGTTTTGCTTATTGGTCATGCATGTATTTAATTAAAGCTGCTGAGTAAATACACTGCTTATGGACATACATTGACTGGGCGTTTTGTTTACGATACGGATAGAACGGGAAACTTAACAAGAACGTGGAAACTAATATCGACAAGAAATTCCTTCACAAGAGCTTCAATAGAAACACAGAGTAAGTTACAGCTGTATGAAGAATATGGCTAGCATAATCAAATCGCACAATCAGAGGGTAATCGCCGGAGACCAGCGTAAAGCTCGATAAGCTGATTGCAATTGCCAGAGCAAATCTACATGCCCGTGAAAGGGTCGAGTCAAAGGTGAAGTTTACAAGGTCAGGGTATCAACGGAGGACAACACGAAGAAGTTATACATCGGCCTTACTGATAACACCTTTAAGACGGGCTTCGCTAATCACATGCAACCGTTCCGTAACGACAGGTATCGGCAGTGCACAGAGCTTTCAAAGCTTTTCTTGTCCTGAAAAGAAAACAACCAAGTCATTGCATTTCGTGGTCAATTATTGACAAAGCATCTAGCTACTCTAACATAAGCAAGCTATGTGATATTTGTATATCAGAAAAGCTACACATTATCAATGCTGACAAATCTACGCTGCTAAACAGACACTCTGAGTTGGATTCAAAACGTCGCCACCAAAACAAATTCTATTTAACAAATTTTGACCCCCAGCTACCGATAGAATGATAAATCCCAATCATTTGAGAGTGTCGAGCTAAGAATTATTTCGCTTCTGTCTGAGAATTGCAGGATGCAGGAAGCGTAAGTAACAGATAGTAATATTTTGTACTTGAAGTAATTTGTGTTATAACACTCTGCTTTAGCATCGGACACCAATTTCCCACGAGGACTCCCTGTAATCATATATATATATATATATATATATATATATATATATATATATATATATATATATATATATATATATATATATATATATATATATATATAAAAGATTATAACGTTTCTTTTCAGCATTTAGTATTTTGGGAGCAATAGTACGTATTGGTTACTACAGAGACGATTTTGAAAAGAATGTTCAGTGCGGAGGTCAGATAGCAAACAGAGATATTCAGAACGAAACTATCGTAAGGGACTGTATTATTCCAATTCTTGGCAAGTATGTCATCATCCACAAGAACCAAGACCAAGCATCTTATTTGCAATTCTGTGAAGTTAAGGTTTTTGCGAGGGGTATGTTGTGATGATAAGCTTGTTTTATTTTACTTAACTTTGGGGTATAGGTTCTATAAACGAGATTTTGGAGAGGTTTGGTTACACGCAATTACGTTCCATCAGTACACGTTGTCATAAGGGAGCGTTCAGTTATTACGGCCGATGGTGGGCCGGCAAAGTCCAGGGGGGTCACCTTAAATTTAAAAACTGCAAAGGGGCGTCATGTATTTTTCAAACAGCTTAGTGGGGGTCACTTAAATTTCACAAGTATCCGTCCCGTCAAAAAGCAGTTTCAGTGTTCAGAAATATTCTGGGAGATTAAGATGATTCGCTGCATGATTTCATTCTCCGAAGTAATTTAACTGTAAATCATCATCATCATCATCATCATCATCATCATCATCATCATCATCATAGTTTATTCGCTAATGTATGTTTAAAAATAAAAATACACCAGAAATCTCATTGGCTCGTGCTCTAAACCACGAAGAATACAATTAAAACATTTACAATATAAAAACAGGATCAAAACTGAACAAAAGTATGATTATCTGTCACATAAACATCTTGACTTGGCAACTCTGAGGCGAGTCTTATTGTACTCACTTAGGGCAATGAACAATTCATATTGCTTACATATTATAGATATAGCAAGTTTTGTCAGGGAAATTATTTAACAGTTACCTGTAGACTACCAGTACCATGAAAAGGGAAATTGTACTTTTGGGTGAAATTCCAATATCATAATTGTTGCCACCATCTGAACTTTCAAATACCCTATTTGAATCAAGTACATTTGTATCAATTATCAAACACCTATAAAAGCATAAATTAATTTAGTTTAGAATTGTAAAAAATATTCATTACGATTGGAACTAATTTGAGATAATTTGATGGTGAAGTGAGGCCATTTTAACTTGCAAATGTAAGCTTAACTGCTTTATTTTTTAAGTTACATACTTCTTTTTATGAGTAATTTGCTATCTTGCAACATTGAGCTATTTGGCACCTGACACTTTTGAAAAATTTGCAAAATATGAAGATCCAATTATCCCAAATTAGTTCCAATCGTGTTATTCATAGTTTTTTCATAGACTCCAATGTATTGTGAAACAACATTTCTGTGAAATTTTAAAATCCAATTTCTTGCACAAATATCAACCTTTAACCATTCTAGTCTTACTAAGTACTTTAAAATGAATTATCGAAGTCTATAAATACACAGATTTAGATAGTTTTGTGTTGGAAAAAAGTATTATTGATTTCCTGGTAGACTACCATGCATAATGAATAAACATTTCGCTAAAAATATTGCGATCCACCTCTAATTTCTGCCCAATCCCTTTTAGGGGCAATTTCAAAATTACAGCAAGTCAGGAATTACAGCAAGGAAATTTTAAATATGGAGTGCGCCTAGCCGGCAGCCTCATGACCGAGCTCCCAAAAACTTTGCCTTTTCTCGCCTGTGCTTTCCCTAAACAGACTTAAAATGACAAGCAGCGTACATGAACATTTGTACATCCACCCTACTACACGAGAAACTCAGTATTTTGCTTATTTATTCTGCTCTTTGCATCGGCGGTTCTGGAGTAATTTGCAGATCGAATCCTGTTTCGAGCCGCCATTACCAACAGGCTATTGTTCAAGGTCGACTTCATTTACAAGTTATTTTGAGTTATGCTGTACAGTAGAAGTCTGTTACACCTGTTTTATAAGTTGCCGACCAATCAGAGATTACCATTAGCAGTTTGGAATGTGATTAAGTCATGTGTACTACAACCCAAACCACCTACTCACAGAGGGAAGAGAGCCTGTTTCCGCAAGAAGAGTGTTAATATTACTGCAAGGACCCAATCATGCAACTTGATAACGACCAATAAACCTGCTCGACTTTCAGAAAGGAATATCAGTAAACCTATAACCACAGTGTTAAGTGTCTTTCAGCGTCAAAATGTGCGTCAGCCACGTTTTATCAATTTGTTAAATCTTATTACCCTGCGTAGGGAATCAACATCTGTACAAGCTCGCACCGTGACGTTCACGTTATGGAATGCCCGATCCATTGGTACCAAGATACAGTCTGTCTCTGATTCTATCATTCAAAATAACACTGATATATTTGTTGTTACCGAAACATGGTTGAAAGAATCAGACAATAACATCCCAGCTCGTTTATCATCATCGCTGAGTGGTTATAAAATATTTCAGGTTTCACGCGGGAAACAACGAGGCGGAGGGACGGCTGTTATCTTTAGATCTAACTTGAAATTCATCTCAAACAAGACACAGTCATTTAAGAGTTTTGAAGTCATTGATGGTAACTTGAATATTTCGTCATCCGTTGTTCATCTTCGAGTCATCTATCGGCCACCAAAAGGAACTATCAACGATTTTCTACGTGAATTTTCTACCCTCTTGGAGAGTGTGATTTGTTCTCGTGGGAGGCTAGTTATTGTTGGTGACTTTAACATTCATTTTGATGATGTTGCGAATACTGATAACATTAAGTTTTCAGATTTACTCAGCTCGATGGGACTTGCTCAACATGTGATTGGCCCGACACATACCAAAGGACATACACTGGATCTCATTATCACCCGTGCAGCTGATCCTTGCGTAAACGAAATCAAATCTGATTGGCTCTTGCCATGTGACCATGCAGCTATTCACTTCTCAACAGTATTCATGCGACCACCCCCACGGAAAACTCTCCGATCTTCGAGAAAGTTTGCTAACATGTACATTAGTGCTCTTCAACAGAAAATTGCGGCATCGTCATTGCCAAGTCTCAGGGAAGTTGATGGCTGCTCCAATGAGCTTGTGAACGCGTACAATAATGCCATGACTTCAATTATTGATGACATTCACCTGTTGTCATCAAACAGGTTTTGGATAAAGTGCGTTCTCCGTGGTTTACAGAAGAACTGTTAATGCTACGTCGAAACTTTCGTCAGTTAGAAAGGCAATGGATGAAGACAGGCCTGGTTGTATATGAAGAAATGTTTAAATCTGCTAGAAACCAGTATACAACCAAATTACGTGAAGCCAATTCATCCTACCATCGCAATCGCATTGCGTGTGCGGATACCAAGAACTTGTTTCGTGTAATTGATGAGATCGCTGGTAATAAAGGTGCGTTAGCTTCAGTCATACCTGACATGGACCTAGATAGTTTACCGGACATTTTCGCAGAATTCTTCCGCTCCAAGATCGAAAAGATTCGTGAGACTCTGATATCTGTTCCACCTTCAGACCCTCCTACAGACTTAAGTTGTAATCTCAGTGCTTTCGAACCAGTATCCATTGACTTTGTTGAGAAACTCATAGGTTCGCTACCCACTAAATCCTCAAATCATGATCCCATACCAACAGTATTGCTAAATCAGTGCGTGCATCAAGTATCTCAAGCAATCACATGTATCATCAATTCTTCACTAAATTCTGGTAAATTCCCAAACCCATTTAAATCAGCGATTGTACGTCCATTATTAAAGAAATCAACCCTAGATAAAAATGTTTTGAAAAATTATAGACCCGTTTCAAACTTAACATACATCTCTAAATTGATCGAGAAGTCCGTTTTATTTCAAATTAATTCGTATCTGTGCAATAATAGTCTGTATGCCAAATGTCAGTTGGCTTATCGAGAGGGACATAGTACTGAGACTGCACTCATTCGAGTCCAAAATCACGTACTACGGGCTCTTGATCGCCGGGATGATGTTGTTCTAATTCTTCTTGATTTGTCAGCTGCCTTCGACACCATCGACCATAATATCTTGATACATAGACTACGTCATCGATTTGGTATTCACGGCACTGTCCTCAACTGAATTACTTCATATTTACAAGGCAGAACAATTAGAGTATGTGTGTTTGGTTTGTGATGTCGGAAGCACAATCGCTTGCTTGTGGTGTTCCCCAGGGTTCTGTCCTTGGACCTGTTTTATTTAGTTTGTATATAGCACCCCTCGAGGACATTATAGATAACCACAGATTACAAGGTATGTTTTATGCTGATGACTCTCAGCTGTACATTGTTTGCTCGCGTGATTGTGTACCGAGTGAACAAATTGAAAACTGTGTCAGTCAGATTCGTCAGTGGATGCATGATAACATGCTTGTACTTAACGACAGTAAGACTGATGTTATAAGATTCTCCTCTAAGTTTGGTAATTGTAACCAACCACGAGAGTGCGATGTACAAGTCGGGGGTGTCAGTGTGCGTTCATCATCTACAGTGTATGACCTTGGTGTCACATTTGATGCTTCAATGACCATGACATACCATGTTGCAAATTTGTGTAAAACAGCGTCTTTGGCTTTATGGAGGATTAGTTAAATCCGAAATATTTTAGACCAGGGATCAACAGAAAAATTAGTCCACGCTTTTGTCACTTCAAGGCTCGACTACTGTAACAGTCTCCTTTATGGACTGACAAATGATCAAATTAATAAGTTACAGGCTATTCAGAATGCCGCTGCAAGGTTAATCACTAAAACAAGGAAAACAGAACATGTTACACCATTACTTAAGAGATTGCACTGGCTCCCTATAGAGAAACGGGTTGAATTTAAAATAATTTGTTTGACTTACAAAGTTTTAAATAATATGGCTCCTTCGTACCTAAGAGAGCTTTTACAAATTCGCTCTTCTGGCCGCACTCTTCGCTCTTTTACAGATGGAGCTTATACCCTTTATCAGCCTATTGTTAACACGGCTTTTTATGGAGATAGGTCATTTTCTACAAGTGCTCCACGGTTGTGGAACAGGCTGCCCATTTTTCTCCGTTGCAGTGAGAATTTTAACATTTTTAAATCAAACCTTAAATTATTCACCGAATGACTTTTTATATCATACAACATTTTAAATGTCTTTTCGCTTTTTATCAAGTTATGTACAGCGCTTTGAGATGTGTTTACATGGAAAGCATTTATTCAAGAAATAAATATTATTATTATTATTATTATTATTATTATTATTATTATTATTAAATTTGAACATTAACACCTTGCGAGTTTGTAAGGAGGGTCATTTAAAAAAAATCTGAGAATTTGTTTCGTTGGATTCTATCCCCCTTGAGATGTTTGTGTGTGCAGCTTTACTCGAGCAATATGGAGGGGATAGTCATGAATTTGTGTCATCTTAAAAGGTGGGTTATCAATATTTTGTTGCAATGGGTATGGGTTCACTTATTTTGACTGACACCCCTGAAGAATTTGCCGGCCCACCCCCGACCATAATAACTGAATGCTCCTTAATTTCGTTAAATGTTTTTAAGACTTTATTCTCATTTCCGTGAATTAAGATAAGCAACCAGGTCATGAAGAATCATTGTAAAATAGCAAACATCTTTTGTATCAGATATTTTTAAGAGTTTACACCAGAGCAAGAAGTACTTTCTGTAATGTTTTCGCGACATAGTCCTTGAAACGTTCGGGACCACCCTGATGTGTCCCTTAATCTGTTTAAGGGACCACTTAGATATGACCCCTAAACATTTTTTAAGGACTGGCCTAGAGAGGCACTTTGAAATAGTAAAGAACCAATCTGATATGATCCCGAAACTTTCAAATGCATCCAGGTCCTCTGAACAATACAGCAATCATCAAGTTTTGACCTTTAATCTTGACATTTTCAAGAATGTGTATCAATGAGATGAATTATCCTTAAAAATTGTCAAAAAGGATAAATTTACAATTTTTAAAAAAGCAGATGGCTTTAAATACTTCAATTTTTTATACTATTTTAACATTTAAATCGAAAGCTACAGTTTTGATATTTTCATTAGAAAAATTGATAATTACTAAATGCTTTGAGTAAACCCTCTCTTAGAGAGCATATTCTGTGAGTTTTACTGTTCATCTTATAATCACAAAATAGTTCCAATTGTGTTGAATGTCAAGTCTCATCGAATTCTTCATCTGACGCCTCGGCAAAAGATCGTCAATAACTGTATCAAATGAAATCGGCCTATTAAATTCGGGGGTAGAAATAGATCGTGTGTCCGTCAAGTAAAGAATTTAACTTTTTGTAAAAATTATTCTAATTTCGCATGTTACTCAGGAAAAATGCCGCAAAATCAACGCACAACTAAACAAAAAATTCGCTTGTTAGCACGGATACGCGTACGCTACTGCACGCCGTCAGATGTACGCCCTATTAGGAGTAACTAAACCTCTCTAACAATTATTGTTGAATGTGTATAGAAAGCGAATGTTAAATTTTCGATTTTATTTACACATATATTTTGAACACCCTGCGAGTTTTTGAGATGCTTCACATTTTTCCGCTTACGCATTTTTAAAGTTCGTGTTTTTGGAATAAATGTTGAAAACGTAAAAAATTTTCCACTTTGCTTATTCTTATGTTTAAAGAGGAATTAAAACCTCTGTGCCATTAGGAGCAATTCGAACAAATTTTATTGAGTTCAAATCACTAGGACCAAACGAAAGAAGGAAACCGAGTAATCACTTCACATTTCCGGTCTCAGTTTTTTCGATTCTGACGTTACCGTTTCTATAGCGGTGAATCCTTCAACTTTGCCGGGAGCACGATCTATCCTTGTATTATATGTTTCCGACACTCACAAATTCACTTTCTTGTAGAGTATGTGAAAAACGAATTCGCTGACATCATGAAGTTGCGACTGTTTTCAATGTTTGAAGCTCAAGAGGGCTTGACCCTCAATGTAAATTCTACTGAGGTATTCTCGGACCTTTTGCTGCACCAGTGTATGTATAAGTGCATGGAGTGGAAACGATATGAATGTCGCTCGTTTGATTTCCACTACGGCTCGAAGACGTGCAGGCTCCATAACCTGAAAGACGGGATCGATGGTGTACAAGTGTCTAAATCGACAGGAAGTATATATTATCAGAGATTACGCCTAAGTGGTAAGTAAACACCTTGAAGTTCTTAAATCAAAATATAGAGTCGGACCCTTCTTCGTTTCTGAAATACCCTTTGAAGCTAGTTAAGCTGAATGTAATGCACAATTAATTGACTTCAATTTTCTGTTTCCTTTGCTATTTGTATTTGACCGATATTTACTTCGGTTCGTAAAGCCAGTCATAATGACATACTGATATTTTGCTGCCCACTCAAAATCCAGGTTCAACGTCACTCATAAGTCGTTACTCTTCATTTCTGTTCCGCCATCCGTAGCATTCATTCCATCGGACAATAAAACAGAATGTCCCACTGACTATATCAGATGTACATCCGGTGAATGCGCCCATCCTTACAAGATATGCGATGTGATCGTCGACTGTGCGGATGGTTTTGATGAGAAAGAGTGTGTCAATACTGAATCAAATAGTAAGTCGTGATTACGGATCACAGTCCTTTTTAATCGGTTGTTTTTGGTGATAAACAATACAAACAACAACAACAACAACAACAACAATAACAACAACAACAACAACAACGAAGACGATGATAAAATTCGTATTCTTAGGCGAGTACTCGAACTTATTTTGTTTGACTGTGTAGCGTTGACAATCAAAACATTATTTTACATTGTTTTACTTTAGAAAACATGATATGTTTAATCACCAACGTTATATTGGTTTTTACAGAAAGGTTTACATCTTTTCCTTGTGAACTTTTATTGTGGGCTTTCCTTCAGTTATAAGTTTATGAAGAGTGTTTGTGGCGATACGTACAGGCAAATATGTATCTTGAGTTTGCGATCTTTGGTTCCTACCTAGTAAGCTTGCTTTTCCTGAATAATAATGAGCATCGCCATACCATTCATTCATATATGTCTGTATGTACTACGCTATAAGGTAACCTAATACAAGCACTGGCTACTGCTAAATTGAGAATGAGGCCAATATATATTTAGGGCTGCCTTTATAAGTGTTTCTGCGTTGGGTAAAAGAACGCTGGTAACAGATAAAACGTGTATTTTCATGTATTATTCTCAGTCCCAAGTTCGATTGTCCTGAACGTATTTTAAGGCCAGGACCCGTCCTGGATGTGTCTGTGTCTGTGTGTGTGTGTGGG
>LD347093.1:18722-33359 GCA_001465055.1 Ptychodera flava | reverse complement strand
CAGAATGATCTAACGTTAATGTCAATGAGCTACGCCCTCTACGGCAGACGATACACACAAATTCTATGCTTTTCATACAGCACAAGAGGTCGGCCAAAATGAAACAAAAAACAAGAGTAATTTGGCGTCTACACATAGTATCTTCAATATGCATACCAAGTTTCGTCAATTTTGATCAAGTAAATTCAGATATATACTCCTAATTAGGAAATTTCATTAAATATGCAAATTAGTAATTATCTTTCACGTCATCCCTTAATTGAGAGCGATTGGGCTTGCAGTTTCAGAGAGGAAGAATTTTTACTGAATATGAGAAAAATCACCAAAAAATTCAGCAGAAATACAAAATTAAGGATATCTTCACAATATTCATAAAACAGTATAAGGTTCACCTAAGGTACTTGCACACAAATTTTCAAAGCAATCAAAACAGCGGTTCTTGAGATATTAATTCTTGACCATTTTCACATTTTGTAAGCTCATTTGCATAATTTTGGCAATGCAGACTTCATTTGAATAAAATCCCATCTATAGCCTAGGATGCATCCACACACCAAATACCCAGCTGAAATGTATAACAGTTTGCGTGTTTTTGATGTTGATGGACATACTGTATGTAGGTTCGTACATACTTACATACATACACACATACATACAGACGCCATCGACTTCAGCTTATACAATAAACTCACCTGGGTATAACCAAATGTGAGCTAAAAATGATTTTTTGACCAAACATGCAAAAAATTGCTCAAAAAAAATATGGCTAAAACTTTCACCACAAAGTCCAAAAACCCAACAGAAGACAATGCTAGGAGCGGGATTATCAAGTCTTAAAGCAATCCAACAAGAGCTTTGGGAGAAACGAGTTTTGACCAAAAATGTGACAAATTGCCTAAAAATACAAACGTGAAAAATTTCACAATTTCAACAAACCTTAAAGAAGACAACCCTATGGTCATGCATTCAAAATTTCAGGGCAATGGGACGAGCCCTTTCAGTACTGAAATTTTTTGTTCAAAAATGCGAAAAATTGCCTCAAAACTAAAGATTTAAAAATTTCACCACAATTTTAACAAATTAAATTTAAGTCACCATAAAGAATCTGAATACCGAGTTTCACTCAAATCTGGCCTGTGGTTACATAGTTTTAGCAATTTGCAGGATTTTCCCTTTTTTCTCCTCATTTGCATATTTTTTTACCCTGAGATGTTCACTTGAACAAATTCACATCTCCACCCAGCGACGCACCTGTACACAAAATACTAAGATGGTAGGTGCTGCAGTTTGGGAGTTTTTGACATGGAGGTACATATATGCATGCATTGCGTGCATGCATGCATGTGTGCGTGTGTATATATGTACAGTGTACGTACATACATACATACATACATGTGCACACACACACACACATTCACACACATACATACATACATACATACATTCATACATACATACATACATACACGTCCGTTAATACATATGCACACATTCATACATACATGCACACATATTCACACATATTTTTTAAAATTTAATTTAATTTTATTTATTAAACATTAAGCCAGTCCCCACTTGTTAATGGGTACTTCGATTACAAGTCCTCAGAGAGGATAGAGTCCTCTTCATTAATTAGGTCTGTGATAAAAATACTTTGATACAGATGGCGTTCAATGGCCAAGAATGAGTTTCATATGCTGAAAACATAAAACCAATGTAGGCCGCCATCCTAATTACAAAAGGTCATTAAATGAGTCAACTAGGAATTAATCGACAGGATGTTGCCAACAATTTTTGCATACTATCCTGGAGTTTGGAGGCGGCACAGCCGTAGCCGGATATTCTCGCCATACTTGTTGGCCTGAGCTTGACACAGGTTACTTTTGTCGGAAGTCTGTCTACACAAAAAAGTTACGGAGTATTCGATGTAATTTTTGCATGGTCGGATTTACGCCTTTTTCAACTAACAACTATACCAGGGAGGTAAAAAGTCAATTAGCCCCATGCCACTCAGTAGTAGGCAAAAGACGAATTTTATTTTTGAAATTTCGTGAATTGCCACTAACTATGGGTAAGCGGACGAGTAGGAGGCGGTTTACGGAATTTAACGGTACAGTTTGCCAGTAAAACTCAGAGGCCCGCAGGGCCGAGGAGTTTTATGGCAAACTGTACCGTTAAATTCCGTAAACCGCCGACTACGAGTTCGCTTACCGTGTTATACCACGAATTTGCCGAGTTTTTGAGCCTTGTTTGCACGCCGAAAGTTTTTATTTGTAATTTTAGTGCAGTGCACGTTGAAACTTTGGCAGGAAAACATTGACGCGTTTTGACACCTTGTTGAACGAAAGTATAAAAAACAACCCATGATTGGATAAAACAAAGTTGACATGTGTTGCTATTGTAATGCGATGACGTGGTTGAGCACCTGGTTTTATTTGAATTGTATGAATTTGCTTGATTGGTTGGTTGGTTGAATGAAGTGAAAAGGTGTTTGCAGATCGACGTTAGAGTCACGCTTTGCTCATTTGGGTCGAAAACTTTGAGCAGCATACATGCAATTGCCGATTCGCTCTACGTATTTCGATATGGCGGATGAAGTACAAATGAAAGCTGTATCCGGTTCACTTCAACTACCAAAGCCAAAGATGGAAAAGAAAAGTCCCCTGTCACGCCAGTGCTAACGGCCACAATCGGAAGACCAAGCTACACAGCCACGTCAGAGAAAGGCGCAACAGAAACTGCAAGTACAAAAAACAATATGTCTAGATCCACAATGACTGTGGTACTGCGTGTTTGCTAGTAGCTAGATTTAACTTTACCAAAAGCGACTGAAATCTCCACATTCAGTGTTTGACAACTGACTTTGAAGTCTTAAATTTCAGCTTCGAATGATCGTAATAACAATAACCCTAAGACAGAAGTGATATTTGCAATCAATACCGTTATTTCACGGTGACCTGTAATTGATTTGAGATGTACAGTCACGCAAAATTAATTCAGTCCGGTGATTCTTTTAAAGTGTCTTTACTCTGTACTTGATGGCGAAATAAATTCCTTCTGGTTAATGTCTCGCATGTTTTTTTTACTCGTCGCCACGTGATTTTCTTTTGTTTAAAAAGTGTCCATCTTACAAGTTCTTTTGTTTAAAAGTGTCCGATTTACTAGTAAATCGGACACTTTAAACAAAAGAACTTGTAAATCGGACACTTTTTAAACAAAAGAAAGCCAGGTGGTAATAATAAAATATTCGGTTATGGAAATTAGAAAGCATGGTGTCTGATTGTCAAACACTGAATGTGGAGATTTCAGTCGCTTTTGGTAAAGTTAAATCTAGCTACTAGCAAACACGCAGTACCACAGTCATTGTGGATCTAGACATATTGTTTTTTTGTACTTGCAGTTTCTGTTGCGCCTTTCTCTGACGTGGCTGTGTAGCTTGGTCTTCCGATTGTGGCCGTTAGCACTGGCGTGACAGGGGACTTTTCTTTTCCACCTTTGGCTTTGGTAGTTGAAGTGAACCGGATACAGCTTTCATTTGTACTTCATCCGCCATATCGAAATACGTAGAGCGAATCGGCAATTGCATGTATGCTGCTCAACGTTTTCGACCCAAATGAGCAAAGCGTGACTCCAACGTCGTTCTGCAAACACCTTTTAACTTCATTCAACCAACCAACCAATCAAGCAAATTCATACAATTCAAATAAAACCAGGTGCTCAACCACGTCATCGCACTACAATAGCAACACAAGTCAACTTTGTTTTATCCAATCATGGGTTGTTTTTTTATACTTTCGTTCAACAAGGTGTCAAAACGCGTCAATGTTTTCCTGCCAAAGTTTCAACGTGCACTGCACTAAAATTACAAATAAAAACTTTCGGCGTGCAAACAAGGCTCAAAAACTCGGCAAATTCGTGGTATAACACGGTAAGCGAACTCGTAGTCGGCGGTTTACGGAATTTAACGGTACAGTTTGCCATAAAACTCCTCGGCCCTGCGGGCCTCTGAGTTTTACTGGCAAACTGTACCGTTAAATTCCGTAAACCGCCTCCTACTCGTCCGCTTACCTATAGTAAATGTATCTCTTTAACTGGAGTTTTTCAGGTCTGCCATTATTTCTCTATTCGTTAAATCAGCGTATTTTGTATTAAACAATATAACATCGCACTGTATTGAGTATAGGGTACACTCTTTGTTCGCACTTTCAAAGTGTGCCCTGCTTGAGCAATTGGACACGACGGCAACACTATTGCCAAAATAGAGATGTGAATGAGATATCGACTGAAGCAAAATAGACGTTGGGCAAAGCACAATCCCTCTTCTAGAGCCGTGGTACTGAAATTGCTGTTCGACGCGGCCGCTTAATTTTAGCTGATCACCAGTAAAATTGAATGGTATGGCTACTCATTAAATTTTGCCCCAGTTTGTCAGCGCTGTTTCACCTTTTATGAATTTATATATCTTTCGAAACGACAATTTCTCTGGCATTAACAGATGCGTGATGAACAAGCACCCGATTCAAGCGGCATCGATATCGTGAATAAGTAACCACGGGTGTTCAGGACTGCCATAGGTAACCGACAAGTGTTGAACAATGCCAAAGATCAACCGAGTAAGATTTCCATGGTTTCGTAAAACACGAAAAAGCAACTCAGCCGCTAAAAACGTTGTTTTCGTGCAGCTTTGTCGGACTATGTCCTGTTGATAGGCACGCGACAGAGCGCGCTTGGAGGTGGCTCTGAAAAAATATGTTTTATTATTATGAAAGTTACGTGCCTAAAGGGCACGCCATGAAACAACTGAATAATGAAATTTATGGCTTGCACGATGCATTTTAGGCAAGTTTGAGCCCGTGTCGAAATTCAAAAACACACTGACACCCCATTGGGCATTTCAAAAACATAGTGATCACCCCTATCACCAAAGTCAAAAACAGGGTGACCCCCATTAATCCTCCCTGGCCGAAGAAACTGACCAGTCCCTTATTATGGATATTTTACAACTTTAGCAATTATGACTTCAAAAGAATTCCAAAGATTGGCACGTTTTTAAAACAACATGATAGCCTTATTATCGGTGGATGACAAAGATCATGTAATCTTTCGCAAAATGCGCTTGTTTTTCAGTCTCATAACGTTTTGTTATAGTTAATTGTCATCGATATTGCCACAGAAGCTACACATCGGATACTTCCCTTTTCACACATTGTTCATTCAGATGACAAATGTGTGGAGTCAGTAGACTACACTCTCTTGTGAGTTCGACATCGTGAAAAAAGATATGACCAGCGACCAAAATTGCTTATTCGCGCGACCCATAACAAGGAGACCTATATTACAGTTTGCACCAGTATGTTTTCGAATCTTGGTTTTCGAATGTTTTCGAAGGTGTTTAGCGGCATTACTAGCTACGCCGCTCGAAAGTTATTCTCAGAAACAGGACGGCAGTATTGGTCAGGGCCGGATTTCGCACTGTATCTATGGAAACAAGTGGTTATTTCTTAGAAAATATGTGATTGGACTGCGTCCTTCTCCTTTGGGCCTTGGACTTTCGCCGCCTTGTCCCCGAACGTCAATTAGCTAACAAATCAAAAGATAGTTTAGTCACATGAATCTGTAAATTTTGATGCATAAATCTATCGTGATTAATCGTTATTTTTAACTACCTAACGCATATCAAACAGGGTCCCAGGCAGGTGTTTGAGGACGTTCAGAAGACACCATCGGCGAGTTTAATTTCAGAGTTAGCAGAATCATTTTAACTAGTTTCAAGAACTTATAAAATAGCTGGTTATCAGAGTACTGTACTGTTGCATATCATATAAACTTTTAGGCGATAAACTTCGAAGTTTTACATTTTAAACATTGTTATTAAAAATACTTTTCCGGAAAAGTGAGTGTGTGAGGAAAGACACCGTGACTAGGCTGACAATTGCTCAAGAATATGTCTGTTTATTACAGTATGGCACCCGAAGGGCGCGAAGAAAAATATGAAACATCCTGATACCTCTGATATATATTTCTTGTATATTAAAGTCATGCACAGGAAGGGCGTGCTGAATAATGTCTGATAATATTAAAGTTATGTGCTCGAAGAGCACGCTGAAAAATATTGAACATACAGATATCTCATATATATGTATGCCTGATATGTTAAAGTTGGGTGTGCTGAAAATATGTCTGATTATTAAAGTTACGCGCCCGAAGGACGCGCCGAAAAATGCAACTGCATGATGAAATTTGTGGCTAACACGATGCATTTTAGGCAATGATGAGCCTGTATCGAAATTCAAAAACACACTGACACCCCCCTATTGGGCATTTCAAAAACATGGTGACCCCCCTATCACCAAAGTCAAAAACAGGGTGACCCNNNAAACTGACCAGTCCTTTAGCAATATTTTTGTCTAACGAGAGCAAAACATGTACAGTATCATTTTCTTCAAGATTGAGTAAAAAATGATAGTCATCATGCATCTGACTCTGTTGAACTGGCTGATCGGTTTGCTCGGTTCTTCAAGAACCGTGTACAATCGCTCATCCTTGATATTGCTTCGACGATTGGTAATGTTACTATCCAGTTTTGTACACCTGTTTTTGCTTCGGGAACTGGGTGTCGCCTGGCTTCATTTCAGCTCACTACTGTTGATGAGGTTGATGAGATTATTCGCTCATCACCCTCATCCTCCTGCTGTCTTTATCCTTTTCCCACCAGGATCCTGAAGGATAAGCATCTCCTTACTATTCTTTTACCATTGATTACAGATATTTTTAATAACTCATTACAGTCTGGCTTTGTACCATCCGATTTCAAAGATGCAGTCGTAAAACCTCTTCTGAAGAAACCTTCACTAGATCATAACACTCTTAAGAATTATCGCCCGATTTCAAATCTCCCATTCCTATCAAAGGTTCTCGAACGAATTGTCGCTCGTAGACTTAAAGCTCATATTGTCTCCAATTCTTTAGATGAACCCTTACAATCGGCTTATAAACAAGGACACTCTACTGAAACAGCTCTATTAAAGGTCACTAATGATATTTTATGTGCACTTGATTCTAAGGAGGATGTATTTTTAGTTATGTTAGATCTTTCTGCCGCCTTTGATACGGTTAATCATGAAATTTTGTTAGAGCGTTTGCACCATCGTTTCGGTGTCACTGATAATGCTTTGATGTGGTTAAAGTCATATCTCTTCGATCGAAGACAAGCGGTAATCATAAATTCTACCCAGTCGCCCTATTATCCTCTGGAAACAGGTGTACCGCAAGGGTCAGTCCTTGGCCCAATTTTATTTAATGTTTACACATCCCCCCTAGGCGACGTAGTCGCTCGTCATGGTTGTAAATATCATTTTTATGCCGATGACTCAAATCTGTACATGTCTTTTCGACGTGAAAATTACCATGTCACTGTAAGGAATCTTGAATCCTGTGTCTCAGATGTCAGAGCCTGGATGTCCTCAAATTTTTTACGCCTTAATGATGATAAAACAGAATTTGTAATTTTCTCTAAGAATTTTGACTTTTATTCAAGTCTTGAGCGAAGTCTTCGTATAGGTGATGCGCTGATTTCAACCCAATGTCAAGCAAAGAGCCTTGGCGACATTCTTGATTCCGGTCTCACTATGAAATCTCATGTCAGTCATATTTGTCGCTCTTCCATGTTCCATATTCGACGCATTGCCCTCATTCGTAAGTACCAATCCAGATCTGCCACTGAACAACTTATCCATTTGCTTGTCTCCACACGTATCGATTCTTGTAATTCTTTGCTGTATGGCTTACCACTGTATTTGATTAATCGCATTCAGCATGTTCAAAATGTAGCAGCCAGAGTTATAACTAGGTCAAAGCGTTCTGATCATATTACACCATTTCTGCAGGAACTTCATTGGCTACCTGTACACCAGCGTATCATTTACAAGATTTTAATTATTACTTTTAAATGTTTATATGGTGCTGGTCCACAATATCTGAGAGATTTAATAAGTTTTTATGTACCTAGGCGCAAACTTCGTTCTGCGAACGATTTTAAACTCAATACATTCATGACGAAGACAAAAAGGTATGGTGATAGGGCGTTCTGTTCTGCAGCCCCATTTTTATGGAACGAGCTTTCAGTGAATATTCGTTCTTGTAATAATTTTAATACTTTTAAACGTATGCTTAAGACACACCTTTTTAAATTGGCTTTCTCTATTGATTAGACATTTTTATGATTTTGCTTGTTTTTAACTTTCTCGATCAATTATATTTTTATTAGTTATCCATTTTCTTATTGTAATGTATCTTTTAGCGGCTGTGATCACTTTTTCTGTGGAGTTTGTCGCTTTACAAATAAATTATTCTTATTATTCTTATTATTATTATTATCATCAAATTCTTTGCAAAGTTCGTTTCGCGAATATTTAAGCACTTAAGGAGCCATATAAAAATTCTCAAGACGCCATTGTTAGTGTCGCGTCACGTCACTACATTCCGTCAACAATTTTTAGTTGTCCATCTTTTTTTGCTTCTACTGACATATCCCGCCGGTGTTTAGGGATTTCTGTTAAAGAGTCTACCCTTGAAATCCTAGACCATCTCGACCATGCTGTACGTTTGAATGTAATGCCAGTATTTAGTCATGGATTGTGTCATGAAGTTACGTCGTCCAACTGGATCCAGTTCGACCAAGGAGCTAAGCAAAAGCTCAATTGTTCGACAACGGACAAGCAGCAAATATTCCCCCTTCAACCTCGGCAACCCATTCTAGCAATTTGAACGGAAGAGAGTAACTCTTTTCCGCACCAGCGACAGGTCGACACACACTTCAAGGCCTCGATCGACGCCGAGCCCTGCATCAGCTGGATGGCCATCGTGGACAATATACCAGGTATGTAATGGCTGTTCTATCATTCTTAACCAGCCAAGTGTCTGAGATACGTCTCGTCTTGTATAAACGTGTTCAGCAATGTATCTGGCAAAATGTCTAATGTTTGTATGTTTTATATCATCGGTATTCCTTATAATTTCAAATGAATAATGAACATCAAATTCCAAGGTTACTTTATGCTAATGTGACCTTCTCGTTGATCCCTGCCAGGGACTGGACAAAAATTACTGGCAGGGGGATTGGTTGGTGTTTTTTAAGGTTTGTGTTAGCACCAGATTGTCTAACCAGAAAAGTTACCCACTAGATTACAATTTCAATAAAAGACAAAAGTTCACACCTCTATAATCCCCTTACAAACTAGAACAAAGGCAATCCCAGGGATCAGCAAAAGTGCCTTTTAAAATGGAAAAATAATGACACTTCAAAAAGTGTTAGCAAGGAAAAGATTGTCCCTCCCAAATTTTCATGTGCCTTATGAGTCACAGGTTGTATATATGATATATTAATAATTGACATATAATTTTTCATTTGACTTTGAACTTTTAAAGAATACCTTAAACCTTCAGAAATAATCACTAGGGTGAAAGTCCAATATCATATTTGTTGTTCACATCTGCCCTTTCAACCACTATTCTCATGATGTACATTTATATCAATTGCCAAACATTTATAAAAGCACAGATTAAACTTGTGTTGTATTTAAAATATCTATTCACAGTTTCTTCTGAGACCAGAATGTACATGTTTAGTGAATCAACATTTGTTGAAGCACTGTATTGGCCACACCTTGTTTCAAATAGTTGTGTTAGTTGTGCAAAAATGATAAACCTGCCCCAAAGGCATGCATGCATAATGCTTCAAAATTTTTTTGTGAAAAATAGCGACCCCCCAAAAAAGGCCTTCTACCTGTAATTTCTGTTCAGTCCTAAAGAAAAATAATCCTAGGAACACATGATTGATATGCTGTATTGTTTGTTTAACCTATACTCAAAATGGCTGTGGATCAAGATTAATAATAAAGATTATGAAGTGTTGCTATCCTCTATTTTCCTTTGAAACTGTAATCAGTTAAATATGTTGGTAAATTTTTGAATTCAATCCCGCAAGTCTCCTAATTCTTGTAGCTCAAATTTATATATGTACTATAGCTCAAGGACAGAATAGAGCCCCTTGATATTTTTTTTTATCTTTTTTTCTATAGTCATTCGAGGCATTAAATCCATGTTGTCAATTTATTTCCTTTGTTACAATGATAGTGTTAATTTAGAAGATTATAAATAATGTAAAGTAAGATGATGTGGCATGTTTAAAGTCCCACTACCGGTAGCTGTAACTCTTGAAATTTGTTGACCTCAAAATATCTTCCCATTTTGTCCTGGTTTTCTCTGAGTTCTACCCTCTGAAGGGATATTGGCTTTTACTGCATTAAGAATAGACTTGGTTCAAGTATGTGATATTTGAGTCGGAGAACGCGATGACTCGTGTTCTGTTTTCATATGAAATGCTTGAGTGGGGTGAACGCAATATTTGGGTGCACGGTATACAGGGGAGTTTCTCCCAGAATCACAGACCTGGCTTTATTGCATGATCTGTGTTGCTGTAAATTATTGATGAGATGACGTTTTATTTACTAATCTATTATTCATAAGATGACATCATCATATTTGGCATACTGGGAGGAGTTACCTCTCGATCCCCCAAGATATGTGAATAAAACTCTCATGGCGTTGTGGATAAAGTGTTGAGTGTGATCAGTCCCGCCAAAGTCAGCACAGCCTCTGTTCATCAGCGAAAACATAATCGGACCAGCTTTCCACTACGCAAGTCATATCAACTTTCTGGTCACTGATGTAGCCTACACAGCTTTGTATGTCTGTCTTTTCAGTTCTCTTTCGTATAACTTCTTAGCTTCTAATTTCCCTGACAATAACTTGCGACAACTTTTCTCTTGTAATCATGCATGCTTTGCGATGGTCAACCAATCAGTTTTAAAACACGGTCAATGTGTGAAGTTTCTGCCGTATTTGTGGACGCCGGAATAACCGGGAGAGGGTTGTCAATCATTTTGTATCTGCTTTACGTTACTGTGTACACAGTTCGTCCAGCCGCCGGTACTGTGCAAGAAGTTCAAGTCTGTGAAACCGGCAGAAACTAACTCATGTACTGCACAGACTCAAAAGTAACGCATTCAATTAATTGCAAAGAAAACCTTGACACAGCTGCCAAATTCGAAAAAGGTGAAATAGGAGAGACATAGGATAGAGTATTACAATTTTTTTTTCAGAAATTCACCGACTTGAACCAAGTCTACATGTACATTAAGAAGCATTCTTTTGAGAAACATTTGACGTGTAAATTCCAATTTTAACTGTCATTTTAATTTCTCCCCATTTTCAAAAATTGGTAATATTACCAAAGACAGAGAACATACAATATCACAGTTGAAAACATTCACCCCTGTCAGTGTTCAATCTAGGGTATCAAAAAAGAGGGGGGGGGGGGCAATGCACTGTTGACCCTGCATCAGTCCTTTCTACCCAGCTTCGTACGCACCACCTTATATGTAGTGTTGGGTATTGAAATTGTTCAACATGTCACGTACACTATGACTGGCAGTCTGAAAGGAGCCTATGAAATTTGCATAAAAATTTGTGCTGTAGAGCCTCGTTTTCATTACTCTGACCACCACTGCAGTACCCTCCTTTCAGGCTGTGAGGTGAAGTGATGACCTTTGGGGATCCCGACTTCACTACACGAATGTATGAACTACCGGTACATGTACATGAACTCTGTGTGACCAAACCATTCAGAGAATGTTTCGCCCTCAAACGGTGAAGTAAGGGCCATTCGAGATTTAATTACATGAATTGCACAATGCTCTATGCATTACATGGGACTACTCAGTGCAGTTTATGTGAAGATTTTAATACACATATGCCCGGTATCCAGGGTTTTTGCTTGCATGCACTGTGATGGGATTTAAAGGTCTGGTGAAACACCTATGTTGCAAAATCACACAAATACAGTTGATGGTCTATAAAACAGTTACTTTCATTTCTTTTTTCGTTTAGCCCGCGTGATTATGATCTATGGCAAAAGAAAAATGCAATGTGGGCGTGTCCCCCAAGCCTCTCCAGTCGACTTTTTTCGGCTTTCCGAAGTTTGCCCGACGCCGTATCTCATAACGGGAAGTAAAGTATTTCACACCTCCGTAATCTCCCCCGGGGGTAACTTCTAGGGTTTCTGCTTACATGATAAGGACAGTGTCCTCCTGCACTTGGGGAAGACGTTGTTCTTTTGGTGGCTGTGAAAGCGGCAAGAACGAGAATGGCTCCACTGTAAACTTTTTCAAGTTCCTGTCAAGTGTTGAGTGTTTGAACCATTATATGTGCTTGCCTCTTCTGGTTCATACAATTGGCTACGGTCCCTCGGCTGAGCCTGCCTTGCTACTCGCTACCCAGAAGGTTGGGACCGCGATGCAAATCAACTGCATGAACACCAACACTGAACGTTGTGACTACATGAACCATTAAAATGCACTACCGTAGTCTACAACACGGAACGTCGGGGCCGCAATGCAAATCGACAGTAAAAAACGTAAATGGGACTGTGATTAAAATGCACTACAACACGGAAGGTTGGGACTGCGATGCAAATCAGCTGCATGAACAGCAACACTGAATGGTGGGACAACCATTAAAATGAACAACAACACGGAACGTAGAGATCGCGGTACAAATCATGGAGGTAGAGTCCTCCATGATACAAATCCACAGCAACACGGAACGCGTCATTGGGATGGCCATTAAAATGAAGAACAACGGGGAATACCGGACCATGAGGACCGTGATGCAAATCGATCGACTGAAATATGGAATGTTTAAGACTGCTATTAAAATGCACAACACGGAACATCTCGACCGCAAATCAAATCAACTGCAACACCGAACCTTGTGGACTCGATTATGCGTATGTCTGCTATGTATAGCAAAAGTTTTAATTCTCGCGAGCGTTCCTATGCCTGCTGTACACTAGATAAAATGACGTCAAATTTATCGTGAGGGCTCGATTGCGTTTGTCTTAGTTTCAATTCTCGGGAGAGCTATTTACGCATGCTGTACCAGGGAAGTAAACTATATGACGTCAAATCTCTCACCAGACTTGGCTCGATTGCAAATGCGTATGATGGAAAGAACGCGATAATACAGAAGTAGATACATGTTTTGCGAGTGGCCAAGAGAGAAGCGCAGATCAACAAAAGGCTAAAAAACCCACGTTTTTTCTTTATTTTGCCACACTTTTTAAACAAAAATCTGTTTTACCACTGTGGCGAATTAGGATCAATTTGTTTTTGCCGCTTAAGATTTCGATTCGCATTGGCGATCGGGCAGTGCGAACACAGGGTACTGTTTTGTTAGCGGATATCGTGCAGAGATAAGGTGGCATGGGACTGCTATTCGATTTAAATGAACTTTATTGTGACGTCACAGTTGGCCAACCATTATCCCCGCTGAGGGCGTGACCTGAGTGTCGCAAAATGACCTGATAAAAGCCGTGCATAGAAATATAAAAAAATAAACACTCGCATGCAGCATGTACTTTTACGGTAGGTTGCAATTCCCTTGCAAGTGTAATAATATTGCGCCCCTGGAAGATATTCAGTCACGAGAACAGGATCATATCACGAGAAATTTCAACAGACCTTGAATGTTTGGGCAAATATTCAATCACATTGCAATCTTTATCTTGTCCAAAACTGCATGTACAGTGGGTAGTTACTAATAAGTGTGTACATCACCAAAATTTGTACATTCTCAAAAATTATTTTCGGCTTGAAAGTAAAATCATAAAAACAATGCTAGAAGACACAGCTAGCGGGGGATTTAACTAAACATGATATTAATTCTGATCTTACCTAAACATGACATGTCATTTTATTTTGCATCTTTTCATTTGTAATTTTCTAAATTATTTCTATGCGCTGAAAATGAAATGTGGTGGTATTTTCAAAATGCACATTTTGGATATTTGGATGACCACGGATGTTAAAAGAGTAAATTTTTCACCCATGGTCTGACAGTCTACCAGTTCTTAGATACTGTAAGAATGCGTAGTGCAGTGTGAATATAATAATGTTAAGTCTTTTTAGGCCATTGAAATGCTTGATATCTGATTCAAATGTGAGTGTTAATGGACTGTAAGATTAATATGGTTATTCATCGTCATTATTGTCAGTTGAAATATGATGATTCATCGTCTGTGTTTGAGATAATTTGATTTTTCAGGGTAGGATTTTAATTCTTTTATTTATATCCTTGCCAGTTGCAGGTCCCCTGGAGATACTTATTAAGCGTTGAACAAAAGGGAAAGTGTAGTGCCCAGAGAAATGACAGAGTCACACAAAAAGGCATGCCAACAACTGGGAAAAATATGAGAGGTATGTACTATAAAGTCTGTACTGATAAGTTTTAAGTCTAAAGTCTTGAACTTTGAAAGACAAGGTAACTAAAGCACCAGTGTTGGTGAATTCATAGACCCTCGAGGGTCTATGGTGAATTGAAGTTACATTGCTAAACAGAACCGTTACAACACAAGTAAGGCAATTTTACTTAGTTGGCCTCTGATGTTTGGTTGTATTTGCAGAGCACTTAAAAGCTATATTAAGGGGGTAGCACTTGTCGGTTCGATGTGTAACAGTACACAGATGACCATTTATTCTACAAGGGAGCATTCACTTTTTACAGCAAGGGGGGGGGGGG
>LD347093.1:0-18660 GCA_001465055.1 Ptychodera flava | reverse complement strand
TAGAAGAGATACGCGTTGTGGGCGGGGTGAGGGGAGGGAGTGCAAAATCCAGGAAGGGAGGTCACCTTAAATTTGAAAACTGAAGGGGAGGTCACCTTAAAGTTGCAATATGGATCAAATTGTCCAACATTTTTCGTAAAACTAAAGCAAATAGACCATACTACGTTGAAGTACTCTTCTTAGTACTCTTCTTAGCTTACCAATCTCAGCACACAAACACGTTCATTTTGATTGATTGCAGCCGCCTAGTAAAGCTGTTTTAGAAACACACTTTCAAAACAAAAACATTGGCGTTTCTGCTATGCAAGTGACAAGTACCACCAAGAGTGATGATGTCTCAATAGAGTGCACGTTGGAGGGGCAACGATGTTGACACGATGACAGAACTTGACATTATAATGATACATGTTACTTATTGCAAATTTTTCGTTTATCTAACTTTGGTAGCATCACAATAAGTACATGTATATCGATATGATAAAATACAGCTCTACGGCCTCCCACCACAGCCTTGCAGACTGATGTAGTAAAAAACGCTGGTGGCTCCTCAGAAATACGGCGGGCAGTTTCTCCGCTGAAAACAGCTGATTTTGAATCTAAAACAGGCATTGATCTTTGTTTTCGAGCACACCCACCTCGCCTATAGGTACACGATGTGCCCAGCCGCACTTGTAAACTCCCGCAAAGCCTACTTTTCTCTATCTATGCGTGGGAAGCGTTCGTATCCGCCGCCATTGTTCATCTTATTCAACCCATGAGCACTCAGGCAAAAACCAGCCCTGCCATGCAGAGCTATGCGGATCAAAGGTCAACCCCACCACCGCATAGCTACGCACGCTGGGCCGACTCGCAGCGATTTCGAAGCTGTTATCCAATTGGGTGGCTGAATCTTACCAATATAATGAAAACAATACAAAAAGACTCCCTAAGTGGCTGTGAATAGTGACAATCGACCAATCAGATATAACCTTGCAAACACGCTGCGAGTCAGCCGCGCACGCTATCCCACCAACAGATAGCTGCGTTTCGACAGCTGGTGTTTAAAGATTAAAAACCTCAATTCCAAAATGTTATGGCTTTATTTCGAGAGAGATTTGTGAAGCTTCACAACTCCCCTGACTAAACAGGTACTGTAGTGACTGTGGGAGTACGTGTTCATACTGATATTTTCATGGCGGCCCATGATTTCGCCATGTATCACTTTGTAGTTCGACCGTGATTGAACTTGGAAGTCACTTCAAAATATTCCATTACGTACCTAATCCGTTCATTAAACTCAGTAAACCAACTGCTGTGGTCACGGACATTACTTAAATATTAAATTTTATTGAAAAAAAAATTGGGGGTTGTGGAAATGTTGTCATTTCGTGATTTCGTGATTTCGCAAAGTATCTATTGCGTTGTTCATCATAAGCCGTGATAAACTTACAGACTGAGGTTTCTTGCACGGTCGCGCCGATGAAATAGGAAGCTGAAATTTTCGCTCGTAATTTTACAAACTGGCATTACAATATCGTAAATCCACTCAAAACTTCGTATTTTTTTGACATATTTGAAACCCATGAGGAACGTAATTCATTCTCCCCTGCACAGTAAAAACGAGATCGGAACGACATGCATGTCAGACGAAGACCACAAACGCACGCAAGATGTCCGTCCACATCAAACAATCTCGTAATTTACACTGACAGGACAAAAACAATTTGATCGAGCATGGACGTTCTAACGTAAATGCATCATTGTCTATCACATTTTCATGTAAGCCAATACACTCACACTTACGCTCTATTAAGTTCAATTGTAATGTCAATTCATGTGCACAACACGATCTGGTTTTTTCACTGATAGTGAGTGTGCAGCGTGAATGAGGTGTGGTGGTACATGTACGCTATAGTCGTTACATAACACTTATCACGTGGTGTGACAAAATAGATTTACGGAAGCTGTTGACGGAAATGACGTCAATTTTGCCTCTCCCAACTCTATAAGCTTCCTCAGTTACGTAACTTTGTCGCTAAAAATCAAAGTAAATTGGCCGCATGGCAGCCATATTGGATCGTATCACAAAACAAATTGATGTGCATATGTATGACACATGAAGTAATCCTTGTACCAAGTTTGAATGAACCCTTACCGAAAATTATTTCTACTGCAAATTTGCCGTAAGTTTGCTGCAAATATGCAGCAAGCATATTGCTTGCAGGAAGGAGTTGCAGAAGTTTGCAGCTAGCTGTTACCCTCCTGCAAACCCTTAAATCAGTTTGCAGCAAATTTGCGGTAAACGACTAAGTTGCTGCAAATTTGCGGCAAACCAGGTTATTGCTGCAAATATGCAGCAACACATGATTGACATATTGCCCACTATTTCATCACCAGGGAGTACACGCTACACACTGTGTACCGTTGCACTTCGTGACCAGTTATATGTAAGCAACACAAAATTGATCTTTCATTTATATTTTTATGTTCATTTATTTCATAACAGACAATCCACTCTTAAAATTATAATAACTGGTAATGCTAGATAATGGACAGCTTCAGTTAAGCTGGTGAAAGCATTGCATGGATATAAAGAGTGCATCTATAGTATATACTGTAATGACATAATGTAATAAAAGTACCTTTTGACAATCCGGTTGGGTAAATTATGGTTTGATCAAAAACTGAATTTCGAAATATGCATCCAATGATGGTCTGTATTAGACTAAGGACACGTCGTACACTTTTGTTACTGCAAATCTGTACCTAATGTTTGGTTTAAGCAAGGACCCGCTACTACATGTACCTCCAAGCAGAGAAGTGGCTGTGCTCCAAGCTATATCCCATCAATATATAGTATACGGTACGTACAATGCACTGCAGCTTACAGTCTGTGTCCCATCGATGCCGCTCACAAAATCTCGCCTTCTGATAACATGGGTCGAGGTAAGAGGCTTTTGTCCATGTTTTCAGCGTTAGAGTTATATTGCCTAGCACAAATTTTAGGTTTAGGATTACACTACATCCCGAGTCGCTGTACGAAAATTCAATGCGCTACTTCACCAACGTCCAACACGTCCTGTGTATCAGCTGCGAGCAGCCGACATGTTTTACACTCTCCGGTCGCGGTTCATCAAGGTCAGTTCGCGCATTGATATTGATTCTTCGTGCTGAAAGAATTTTTACTCTCTTTTTAGTCTTTCTATGATAAAAATAACCACTTTTTTGATTAAACTAATAAATTAAATGCTATATTAAGTATGAAATATAACGGATTGGTGCAGATGTAGAGTCAATTCCAGCGTTTCAAAATGGGACTACATTACCAATCGCGTAATGATTTATAGATCGCACTTCCGTTATCGTCATGAGGCTTGATCGGCGCGAAGTAAGATTTTAGTACCATCGGCCAGTGTCGGCTGCGTACTTGTGATCAGGAAGTTTTCTAGTAGACAATTTCGTGATCTTTCTATGGAATCGCCAGCCAAATGATATCACATACCGGTAGTTGTAAAAACGTGTACACAGTACCAGGGACAGGTGGAGTTCTAAATTTGTGAGGGTGAGCGACAGTAAAGATGCCGACTATATTTTCTGAGTAGGGTATTTACACACAGCACGGAGACGGGAGAGACCTGCAACCGGGAATCGTCCAGCATCTGCGAGCCGTTCACAAATGTAAGTCAATGTACATCGTCTGTACATCGCTATTATGTTCTGTAATCGTTGTATGCAATGTTTACCTAAAGATAAATTTTCATTGAGTACTGATTCATACTGAATTCACTTTCGTTTCACAACAGTTACTTACAGTAAGTGCTGAGATTTTTGCAGATTGTTGCCGTCGTGTATGTAATCAACATACGGCGAGTTGTCCGCTGTCGGACATTTTAATCATTATTAATTTAATTTCTATCATGAATATTTATGCATTTTCTGCTTCAATTTTTCTACTTGATTTTGTCTCATTTACAAATAATTATCGATTTCTTTCATGAAATTTACAATGTTTGGTCAAACGGTAAAGACTTACACTCTTCTTTGAACGATTTATATTTTTCAGAATCAATTGCTGGTACACTGGACAAGAAATTCAGAAAACAGAAAGCCAAATCGCAGCCTTTGACAGTAATGTAAATGTTACATGAAACTTGTCAGTCAAAAGAAAATCTTGACATGATCATGACACTTATGTGGCATGAAATGAGCATGGCATATAAAATAAATTGTACCACAATTAAATTTAACCTTTTTTTCTCTGTTGTCTTTTTATTAATAATAACTTAATTTGCTGACCATTGTTTCTCTTGAAACTGGTATTTCAGAGCTTAGTTGGATAAAACACATCTTGTGCTGTCCACAGTCTGCCTTAAGATTTGTCAGATTTTCATTCTCAACCATGTCACTGACATTGGCCATGTCTACACAAGTGATTCTACAACTTCTGTGTACATATCTGAACTGAACTTATATTTTTGGAGAAGATAAAAATTTTGAAACTTGTGGTACAATACAAAATTTTGCTGTCTTTTAATTGTGTTACTTCTTTGGTTTTCAGTATCTCTTGTCTATTATAATGTATTTAGTTTTCTTACTATATCTGAAATTGGTAAAAGTTTATTCCTGCAGAGCTGACTGTTGTGGAATTATACCGGTGCCAACTTTTGAAGGAAATTTTGTATGTGTAATTTGCAGCAAATGTGCAGTAACATGCAAAATAATTTGCTGTATGGAGTTTGCGGCAAATTTTCAGTAACATTCAAATCATTTTGCCGCAAGTTTGCTGCAAGGATTGTGCCGCAAATTTGCTGCAAAGAGTTTGCAGCAACGTTGCGGCAGGGAGTTTGCTGCATATTTGCAGCAAGTTCACAAAAATCTAATTTGCATCTGAAAAATGAACCACCCGCATATTTGCGGAAAATAGTTTGATGCAAATTTACTGCAAAGCTTCCGGCAAATTTGCAGTAACAGCTTGCGGGAGGCCTAACATTTCGGTAAGGGAAATCGCTCCAGGCATCTCTGAGTGAACGGACAGACGAACAAATGCACGCATTGACATGACCAAACCTATAAGTCCCCCTGATGTCTGCGGGGACTAATAAGCTCTCTTTGGTATACGGTATATACATTACCTAATGTGAGGTAAAAATGAATTCTTTTAGAACATAGTAAAATCATGTCTGACATTGAACTTTGTAGAGTGTGTACAAATAGGAAGAGAGCAAAAACAGACATGTTTGAATATGCTAAGGTGATGTGATCTTACTTGATTATTACTTTAAATCATATGACAGTTTTCAAATTCATAGCAGTTTCATGCTCATTTTAACAAAATCTAAGGGACGTATATGTTTAACTTTTTATGAACATTGACTTTTCAAAGACATTAGCAAATGACATTCACAAGTCTCTCTGGAGCTAATGACTGATTTTTATATATTATGCTATTTAACTGAAACAACTGGCAAATTCCCAAACAAACATTCTTTGTGATGTTAAACGAAAAAAGTGTAGAACAACTTACGGTTCATGAAGAAATGTTCAATTTCTTTAAACTTCACTGAGTCATATGTAGCTTTCAACTGCAGTGTTGTTCCCACTTTGGCGGCTTTCTCTCTCATTTCATCTGTTATCAGCAGTGGTTCCAGTGCTTTGGCCAGATTTCTAGATCTACAAGTCTGCTTCAACCTGTAGAGATAATAAAGGGTTACAATTTTCATCGAGATTTCCAAACACCCTTCTTTCATAGTTGTTGGATCCAGACCAACTTTCTCCTTGCAGACTTTCTTTACTTCATTGCATTTGCACTCTTCTGCCAGCAAAGCTTGCACGCCGCAATTAAATCTGTCTTTACATTCTTCCCATCCAGCCTTCACGTGCACTTCATTGTTTTTCCTTTCCTGCAGCCTTTCAAGTTCTGCAGAGAGGGCTTGGTATTCTTCCTCAAGTTCTCTGAGACGTTTGTTGAGCATCTCTTCATCAAGGCCTACTTTAACAGGTAAATCTGGAACAGGATAATAAACATTGCGTAAACAGTCAGAAAACACAGTGTGGTGATAAATTATTATGATAAATTAAAGTTGTTGTTTGTATATTTGTTTGTTATTTGTACTTAAAAATGCTAGCAGTTCCTCAACTAAAACACTTTTAATAGTCCTGAATGTAATTTGAATGTTCAATATTTTAGTGAGATAATTGACATTTTTTATTCTTCTTACCTGACGTTTTTGTGGCAAAGTGATAAAAGTAAAGGATGAAAGAAATGTTGTCATGGAAATAGTCTACAAACATGTCCATTATTGACAGCTTACATATAATCATTAATTTGGTTGAAATGTTCATTTAATGGTCCTGTAGAAGTCAAAGTAGTACAAAAATGAACGACATAAAATTGGTCCACGTCTGCAAATTCATTATGACAATTGCAATGCTACCATGTGAATAGACTTGTACTGTGGTTGTCTTATAAAACAAAATGAAAATAATTTTGGTTACTTTAACTTCTGACACAAATGTGATATTAATGTATTTTCACAATTGACAAGTCTTTACACTAGTATTAAGTTACACTGATTACTTTTCCTTTTACACAAAAACAGAGTTGAATCATAATGACATTTCAAGTGACATTACTTTCTGAATAACATATATGGATCTTCAGGAACATGGTAAAGTATAGGAAAAAATGACGGGAAAAATTTTCTCTGCAATCCTTAGGATTGAGAATCTTTTCTCTGCATACAGGCAAATAATCAAAATCATTTCTACCATATCTTTTAATGTTCTAGCTAGTATAACGATAGCAACAGCTATCCTTGTAAGATTTGCAGTTCGATTATAAACATAAATGCATACCGCATTCAGCTACTTCCTGGCCTTTACAGTCATCTTCATTTTCTTTCTCTATTGGTTCCTTTAATACTGATGCAAATTTTGCAAAACTTTCATGGATAGCTTCACACTTTGTCAGAGCGGCTTTCAGAGCATTTGCCTTTTCGAAAGAGTCAGGTGTCTTTTCTAAATGTTCTGATATTTTCTGTGACAGACCCACTTCACAGTCTGTGATGACACAGTATTCAAATTGTTTTAAATGTGTCATTACAAAGTAAGCCAGATGAGAATCCTCACTAACTGTTGTAGGCAAACCAAAAGTCATCGCTTCAAAGCCATAAAAGCTGTAATCCCAATAGCATGGTGAAGGTACGCAGAGATGAGACTGTTGTAGAGATGTTAGTAGGGATTGTCTTGAGTGCCCTGGTTGGAGTTTAGGTTTTACACATTGACTATCTGCAGCATCAGCAAATATCTTCTGTTCGGTCTTGCCAGCTTTTTCAGAAACTCCATGTATTTTCCACTCTAGGTGGCTGTTGCAAGTTGCCTTTCGAATATTAGCTGCGGTACCAATGGAAGCTGCAATAGATTTGCACCCTTCTATGGCATTCTGTGTATCCATCTGACCACATGTTAGTATGCGGTGATGTATGGCCGACTTTACCCCCTGTCCTTTGACCCAGAAACATGTTTCTGGTCGTGGAAGAATAACTTCATGTGGAATGCCTGATAAGTGTCTACCCTGAACTTCTGCTACGTACGCATTTTTAAAATATTCGTAGATGCAGGGTCCTATGGAAAACAGTATGTCTGCCTCACTTGCCATTTGCAGCATCTTTTCTTCAAATTCCAAGAGACCATGCTCTTCAGCTTGTAAGCAGTTAGTTTCCGGAAGAGCATGATTGATAAGAACTAGCTTTGCACCAGGAAAGAGTTTTCCCCTTATATCAGCTGCAGCACGACCTGTCTTTGGAGCATAACCAATTACATATTGAACATTTTCTACTTCTTTCAGGTTTGGATAGTAGATTTCATGATTCAGCAACCATTCTAACTTTGGGGGATCATCCCTGTCATCAACTTTCTCTTTCCTCTGAGCTGGTATCAAGGTTACACCGCAGGTCTCAGCATCTTTCTTCTGGTCATCACTGATTTTGACATCAAGTACTGTAGAATAAGCTTTCAGAGTTTCTCCTACACTGGCCTTCCTTTCACAAAAATCTTTGACAAGAGTTCTGTGAAATCCTTTCAGATCTACCTTATCTTTATTCCAGGTTTCGTAAATGAATACTGCTGCCGAGGGTTGATCAGGAGGTGGATGAAACCTAGCACCTGGGAAAAGACTTTTTTGCAGTGCAGCTGCTGTTTCCTTGACATTTGAAGACAATGCAACAACATGGTTTATATAATCCAGTTTGCCAAGTCCTGGATAGTAGGAGTCAGGAAAAAGAAGCCAGTTTGTTGCAGGTGGATCCTCACAAGGATGAGATGATTTCGGTCTGGAAGCCGGAATCAAAGTAACACCGTAGCTTGCTGCATCTTCCTTTAATTCTTTACCAACATCAACATCTAGGACAGTGCAGTAAATTTTAGAAAATTCAACAGGTTTCCTTTTCAGCGTATTTTCGAAGAAATCTGTGATCATTTTCCAATTGGCTGGGCCATATGAATTTTTCTTCCATAATGTTATAAACAGTGCTGCAGACCCTTCCATTTTGTATATTGGTAAAATGCCAGATTGAATTGTGAGCTTCTTATCCTGAAATAAATTGAAAATTGACTAAATGCATTGCTATGGAATGGTACTAAGTTATCTTCATCTCACATGCTCTCAATTACAGTTAACAGTGGGCCAATAAGCTCCAAAGTTCAAGGGAAAAGATCATTAGAAAATATCGTGCAACCATTTTTTGTAGAGTTGACAATTCAGGAACAATATTTGGATTTCATTGTAAAGCAAGTTGTTGTCCACATCTCAGTCGGTAGTAAACGAGTTTAAAGCATCTTACATTTAAGCATTAACATGGTAGATCTAATATCATATCTGCAGAAAGATTGTCTACAGGGCTCTCATAGCATGCAGTTATTGCATAGCTTAGTCCAGGAAGTCATTTTTAAACGCCTGACTTTTGCCCACATTGACTAGTTTCAATTTACGTTTTTTTACTCTTTTATTTATAATAAGTGAAAAGAGTAGATATAATGTGAATTTCCTGACTGGATAAGTGAGCAGTAATGAGACCATGTACACTTTTAATTTTTTCGCCAAATTGTATGTCAAGCCTTTGTTTTAGAATTTACTCTTTCATTTTGGTCAACACAAGCTTTACCCTAGTGTCTGTAGGTATTCATAGTTTTAGAAACATGTCTCCCACATTAACATGTTAAAGTCACACATGAAAATAAGTTGAAAATTGTAACACCATCAAAGTCACATATACTCCCTGTCATTGTGGCAGTTGGAAAATAAATTTCAAAGATCAAGATAAAAGATAATTAGAAAATATGTTGCCATAATTGTTTTAGAGCTGACAGTTCAGGAACAATGATTTGATTTTGTTTTAAAGCCAGTTGCTGTTCACATTTCAGTTGATAGTAAGCAACAGTAACATATTTCTGACATAGCTAAGGGTGACATTTACAACATAAATGTTTTAAAGAAGAGGCTAGCAGTTTACAATAAATAAATGAAACCTGTCAACACAGTAGCCCATCTTGATTGCCATTAGTGAAAAGTTACTCTATTTATGAATGACTAGAGTAGATAAGGTGATTTTTCTGACATCAAAAAATGACTAGTAACGAGATCATGTGCAGCTATATTTCATCTCTAAATAGTCGGTGTGTCAATTGTTTATAATAGAATTTACTTCCATTTTGGTCAAAAACTTAGTGTCTGAAACTACTTATTTGATAGGTAACCATTATTTTTGAAAGACGTCTTCCACATTTACATCTGTACGTCAGACAAGGGGTGTATTATGTTCAAATGGGAGTGTTATTGACACTAATTTAGTAAGGTACATCCTATTTCATAATAAAATTAGGAAAAGTTTGCGATAAAATGAGATTGATTAAATTTTCTAATGATAGATTTCTTTCATATTGACCAATACAAAAATTGTATTCAACAATGTCTTTCAGCCAGTGTACAAAAGAAAGATCAGATTTAAGATGAATCAATTGATGGTGAACACAAATGCCATGTTATTACAGTATGTAGCATACAAATTCTCCATTTCCACTTCCATTTTCCTCATGTGTTCTTGTTTTTTTAGAATGTCGTTTCAGTCACACAGTAAGTTTGGTTAACACATAGCGTTAATGACACTTGGCTCACATTTGGTTCATAAGAGTTTTCAGTCACGTGACTTTCTTCATTGAAAAGTGCATAGACAGCCTACATGGCCACAAACTTCTTCTATTGGCGTGGCATAACCAAAATTTTTATAACAATTTTGCATTTTGTGATAAAAGCATGAAATTTGGTATGAATGTGGACTATCATAATATAAATCAATTTGTATACCGGGCCACCACAGGCTGAGCCTTGTTCTGGTGTGGCAGCCATTTTTAATTATGGCAACCATCAGTCACTAAAAAATTCCATAGTTGCTGCTCTGCGAATGATTCTGTGGGGAATAGTGGACGTATTTCCATCATTTATGCCCATTAGGATTACTATTTGCATTTTTCATTGATTTGAAATTAATTTTGATACCAAGCCCTTGTATGTAGAGCCTCGTTCTGGTGTTGAGGCCAGTTTTAAACATAGCGACCATCAGTTACTGTAAAATCCCATCGTCGCTGTTCTAAGGATGACTCTGTGGTAACTATTGGATGTATTATGTATTAATGCATATTAAAATTACTATTTACATTTTTTTATTGTTTCATTATTTCATTTTCTCAGAAAAGTGGGTTTTCTTTATAAAATGACTGACAATATGGCCGCCACAAAGCCAAAATGGAAGATTTAAAATTGATAAATTTAATGGGTTTTTTTTTACGATGAGCAGCTGTAAGCTGTTCTGTGTAAGTAGACTATCAGAAGGTACTGTTCAGAGTTTTTAATTTTGTTCTTATTGTAATTGTTGATTCACCAGTTTTAATCATGTTTAGGGTTGTAGCTAGTGCACGTGTGCATCACACGTGCGACACACTCAACAGGTTTTGCAAACTTTTGGCCATGGCTGTAGTTGGGAGGGAATGAAGCATCCGAGTGTAATAACAGCATGTCCCCATGTTCTGCCAATGGATGGGTGTTCTTGAGTACAAAGTTGAATATGTGCAATATTTTGACATTCTAATTATCATTTCTAAACTTTATAATTAGCCATTGACAAGTTTTGTAGGGGGTTCTTGCTCATAAGGCCTAACATGGAAAATTGTGCAGGGAATTTAACACAATCTCTCACTCTTGTTCATCTACATTCATACGTAGGCCTACATACAAAAAACATAATAATATTCGCCATATAACAAATCTTAAAGTTTTAACGCTGAAAGCAATAGCATTTTGGGGAAAATCTTTTATATATCCGATTAATAATCAATGTTACAGATTTATCATGTAAACTACAATTTGTAAATTAGTGGTGCCATTTAAAATTTGACCACGTGGAGAACACGATCATATTTTTTATTATTTTTGGCAATGTATGCAATTTTTATACATTACTTTTCATAATCCATTTAACATAAAACTGATAATTTGATGTAAATTTCATGATTTACAAATTAGGTTGAGAGTTATTTCAACGTAACGGCGATGGTCTGTCTATTGCATAAATATAGATTCATGTCCATCATATTTTGAACAAGGTATACTTTGGTACTAATTTCTTGATGGGACATAATTTGTTATTCAAATGCATAAACATGGTACCATAGACATTAAATTGTATTACTCAACTTTCTTTCGTTTTAATAAACATGAAAGGTAGGGAAAGCAAAGCTCAAACACAGTCCTACACCTTTGTCAGTAATGTCTTTACTTGGCACTCCCTGGACCTGTGCTTGCTTTTGCATGGCTAGTTAGCTGGCGAGTATTTTATTCCTTTTCAGTGTTTACATAGGCTAAGACAACCAAGTTTAAACGGCAATTCTAAATGACCAACCAAGTTTAAACGACAATACTAAACATTTGCTAATCATATTTTTTTCCACTTGACACGTACACACAAGACCTAAGCAAGGTAGTGTTGGCTGGCCAATTATCTGATCAAATGTGATGCGTTCCTTCTTATAGAAACATAAACTTCAGAGATTTTATGTAGTTCAGTATTCACAATAAACAAATTACACATTCAGTTACATATAATTACAGCAAAGCTATTTCCAAATTTTGAACGTTTTGAACATGTCAGACCAGCTAAATTTGAGCTGTTTTATAAAGTGTAGAAGCAATAGTTAGATCGACCACGTATCGGATACATGCTTTTAAACTATTGAACATATAAAGTATGGAATGGTTGGCAACTTGCAACTGTTGTTCACATACACTTTAAGGACTTACACAATACCATGCAACCTAGTACATCATAACTAGTGATAAAATTATAATTAGCCATACCAAAAAAAGGTGTCCCTTTCATACTTCAATGGACGGTGCATCAAAATTTGTTCAAATGCACTTGACTATGAATATCACAAGCAAAGGTGCATACGGTAGAAGCATGTTAAATATCATGTACACACTCATTTTTGCTTGCCACATGTTGGCAACTTGCAACTGTTGTTCACCTACAATTACACAATACCATGCAACCTAGTACATCATAACTAGTGATAAAATTAGCCATACAGTACCAGAATCACATAACATGTAGCTTTTGCCGTGCAGTTGCGGTAACTGCTGGTGCGGTAACTTGACGGCAACACCTCTTTTGTTAGCTGTTGATTAGGGGCCCAAGCTGACCGGCAGGGCCCCTATTGTTATCTCGAGTTCTACTATTTAGGGGCCCAAGCCGACCGGCTGGGACTCTATTGTTATTGCTCGAGTTCTACTGTTTCTGCTTCCTCTTCTTCTTCTTCTTCTGCCGTTCTTTGCTCACCTAGATCTCTTAAACGGCTGAACGAAAACTTCTCAAACTTGCAGGGCTAATAAGTGTTAATCAGTACTTGTGCACCTGACCCTTGAAATTTTGATTTGTCACGTGACCTGACGGCCATATTGGATTTTCTAAAAACCTAATGATGGCTTCTCCTGAAGACCTACATGTAGGGCTCTAGTCGACTTGAATTTTTTTGTATAGCAAGCATGACCTAGGTCTTTATAATTTGCAAATAAAATTGCATGCGGTCACGTGACCTTGGCCGCCATATTGGATTTTCTAAAGTACTCATTTAATCTTTAAAAATCTTCTTCTCCAGAACCAAAATACCAATTAAGCTCAAATTTTACTCATGTCATCCTTTCAGTGATCACTTTCAAGTTTGTGAAAAAGCATTTCGATCGGTCACGTAGTTTGGCCGCCATATCGGGTTTTTTGAAATCACAATTTAATCTTTAAAAATCTTCTTCTCCGGAACCGATTCACCGATTGAACTAAGATTTTACATCTATCATCCATAGTGTGATCTCTTTCAAGTTTGCAAAAGACGTTTGGATCAGTCACGTGGTTTGGCCGCCATATTTGATTTTGCAAAAAATCGTAATTTAGTCTTTAAAAATCTTCTTCTCTAGAACCAAAACATCGATTAAGCTGAAATTTTACTCAAGTCATCCTTATGGTGATCTTTTCTAAGTGTGCAAAATGCATTTCGATTTGTCACGTGGTTTGGCCGCCATATTGGATTTTGTGAAATCGCAATTCAATCTTTAAAAATCTTCTCCTCCGGAACAAATACATCAATTGAACTAAAATTTTACACTTATATTCCCTAGTGGTACTCCTTTTAAGTTTGCGAAACGCATTTTGATCAGTCACGTGGTTTGGCCGCCATATTGTATTTTGTATAAATCGCCATTTAATCTTTAAAAATCTTCTTCTCCAGAACCAATGCATAGATTGAACTAAAATTTTACACTCATTATCCCTAGTGGCAGTTCTTTTTTAATTTCCGAAAGTCATTTGGATCGGTCATGTGCTTTGGCCGCTATATTGGATGTTGTGAAAAATTGCAATTTCATCTTTAAAACTCTTTTTTCCAGAACCAACGCACCGATTGAACTGAAATTTTACTTGTGTCATCCTTAGTGTGAGTACTTTCGAGTTTGTGAAAGGCGTTTGGGTCGGTCAAGTGGTTTGTTTGCCATATTGGATATAGCGACAATCGCAATTTAATCATTAAAACTCTTATTCTCAAAGACTAACACACAGATTCAACTGAAATTTTACTCATATCTTTCTAATAGTGCGAGCACTTTCAAGTTTGCGAAATGCATTTGGATCGGTTAAGTCGCCCTAATGTTCATTAGGCTACAGTGTAAAACCTCGTCAGTCAGAAGATCGATCAGTGATGTATGTTATTGTACACTTGAAGTCAAAGACGGCACAAAAGACTGCAATGCCCGCTGTCAAATTCAGTTAGCAGTCACACGAACCCTAATCTCGGCCCCTTGTGTAAGGCAACTTTGGCGACCAGCTTTTGTACGCCGGGTGACTTTGTCGAGAATACTGCCACGGAAGTACTTAGAGGAGTGTGCCACTAGCTTTAAGGGGTGGCCGACTGGTGTGATTGACTGAATAAGAGACAAGGTCCCGCCAGGACACAATTACTTGGGTCTACGCACAGCTTATATGTGAGTGTCAAGGATCATAAATGAAGTGACTGAATAAGAGACAAGGTCCCGCCAGGACACAATTACTTGGGTCTACGCACAGCTTATATGTGAGTGTCAAGGATCATAAATGAAGCTTATCGGGTAATTTTATACGTAGGTGTCTGAATGCACGCTCACCTGTTCATCACGAATAAAAAAGAAAGATACATGATATTGCAAGGTGTGGTGATTTGTTTATGTTTCTCTATCTGACATGCATGGAGTTGCCCTGGTATGTTGTGTAACTCAGAGCATGTAGCTGATTAAAAATGTAAACAAGACCACATCAAGCTCAGCTGTTAATGTCGTAAAAATCGCTGATACAAATCTATTAAAACAACACCTTGTTTAATGAAGTTCTGCAGCTCGATCTAATTCACTGTAATTGCTGTGTGCCATTGCACGCCCAGTCTGTGAGATTGCCGACATTTACCCGATATTTATCAGCGATTTGGTGACTCTAATATCGATACTAGACAATAGTAGAATGACTTGCCCTATGCTCCGGTACGCCAGATCTGTGAAATCGTCGATATTTACTGGATGTTTATCGGCAATTTGGGGACTCTAATATCGATAGTACCGGTACACAATACTAGAATTACTTGCCCTATGCCTCGGTACGCAAGGTCTATGAAATCGCCGATATTTACCAGATATTTATCAGCGACTTGGGGACTCCGATATCGATACTAGACGATATATATATCGGAGATTACACCACGGTTGCAGTTCTGGTCAAACCCGACTTCCAAGGACTGACTCTAACTTCGATACTGAACGATACTAGATTCTGTCAAATCGCGGGTAAATATCCGATATATATCGGAGATTTCACCACCTTACAGTTTTGGTAGAACTTTCAATGACTGATTGTAGCTTCGATACTAGACTATATACTTTTTTCAAATTGCGGATAAATATCCGGTCTATATCGGCGATTTCACCACATTACAGGTTTTGCCAAACCCGACTTCAAAGGACTGACTCTAGCTTCGATACTAGACGATACTAGATTTTCTCAATCGCGGGTAAATATCCGAAATGCGGACATTTCACCACCTTACAGTTCTGGTCAAACCCGACGTCCAAGGACTGTCTCTAGCTTTGATACTAGACGATACCAGATTCTGTCAAATCGCAAGTAAATATCCGATATATATCAGACATTTCACCACCTTACTGTTCTGGTCAAACTCGACTTCAAAGGACTGACTCTAACTTCGATACTAGGCAATATTAGATTTTGTCAAATCGCGGGTAAATATCCGACATATATATTGGAGATTTCACCCACCTTACAGGCTTTCCACAAATCCGACTTCCAAGGACTGACTCTAACTTCGATACTAAGCGATAATATTCTGTCGAATCCCTGGTGTGTATATATATATATATATATATATATATATATATATATATATATATATATATATATATATCTGTGCTAACAATTGAAATAGTACGTTAAAAATTGAACTGAATGAGTGGCTATTTTGAAATATGATGTAATTGGCTTGACGTTTTTCCTGGCTTATGTCCAAGCATTGTTTTGAGTTGTACCACTTTGTTGAAGGTATATCAGTAAAGGAAAGTTGTATTTAATCACTAGGGAGATGCTTAATTCTGTCAGTGATAAACATTAGTTTGCAGGTGGAGATAGAGGCACGTACAAATACTGTAAGCTTTGATAATCTAGGGTTGAATTTAAAATGTCATTTAAAAAAGGCCTAACACAGTGAGGACTTTGACACCTGTACCAGAATTTGGAATGGGCCAGAGCAAATATGGCGTCCAGTGATTGCACTTGAGAAGCGATACTAACTACTTATTCTTACTGCCTCATGCAATTAATTTTCTAAGTATCTTTCTTCGTGATTCATATTTGAAAGACATTCTGTGTGTGTGTCTCTAGATTAGTTGAGCAAATATTAATGTGATTGAGGGTGGGAGACAGTTTTACTGGCAAGATCGATTGCTACGGCCATGGAAGTATTATACTTCCATGCTACAGCTGTATACATCTGTACTGCGTGACGGGCGCCCTCAAGGAATCCATCAGATTTTGAAGTGGAAAGTTTTACTTGTTGGTGTACAAGTCTAATTAGTACGCATAACACCAAAATAAAAATATCAAAAACTATAGAAGCTGATAAAAAGGATCTTCAGACTGATTAAATAACGGTAGTCAGAAGGTTTGACAAACCTTACAAATATAAATAAGGGAGCCTTCAGTAATTATAGGGGGCTGGGCCGGAAAAATTGGGGGCAGGGTCACTTTTTAGAAAACAATTCAAGGGGGAGGGTCATTTTTTATGAATCTATCTTGGGGGGAGGGTCACTTACGACAGAAGCTGATTTTATGGCCAAAACTTTGATTGTCCATGTGATATTTCCTGAATAGCAAATCACCAACAAAATACATGCACGTTATAGACCGCTCAAAAAAATCATAGTTTCATCATAGACCACAATGCATAGTGAATCGACATTACAGTTAAATTCCAAAATCAAATGTGTTGCACAACCATAGACCACTCTAGTCTAATCAAGAAAATTAATATCAATAATCAAGCATACATATATGCACAGATTAATCTAATTTTGTACTAGCAAAAAAATCATTCACAGTTTCATCATAGACCGCAATGCATATTGAATCGACATTTCAGTGAATTTCCAAAATCAAATTTCTTGCACAACCATTGACTTGTAACCACTCTAGTATAATCAAGAAAATTTATATCAATAATTAAGAGTACACAAATGTAAAGATTTACCTATTTTTGTATTGGAAAAACTATTGATAATTTCATCATAGACACCATGAATAGTGGTGTGCGCGAAATTCCCTCAGGCCAAACTCTCCCTGTAATTACTGAAAGCTCCCTGAGTTATTGAAGTTAAGTTACTTTTTTCAATATTACAACAGATATAGCATAACAATGCCACTCTCAGACTGTGACTCCAATATGTTCTTCTATTTTATTTTAATTATTTTCAAAATAAAGGCCTGAGTCATATGATATTATTTGCAGTTAAACATAAATTTTCAGACCAAGACATACAAAAATAAACATCAATTAGTGCAGACGCAATACACTTTCTAATGTACTTCTAACAGCATTACACTACCGCTGAGGCAATGTCACTTTAATATTGTGTCTTCTCTAAACCTTATTCCAGCCACAAGACTCAAATCTGCTCCAATGGAATAAAACATGCATTCACACAGCCCTAAAGATATGCCTTGACAAGATAAATGTCATCTCTGAGCCCAAACTGGATAACTTCCACCCAGGCCAGCACCCCTTCCTATAAACATTTATGCAGACACATCAGGCCAATATCAGAGCATAACAATGCCACTCTCAGACTGTGACTCCAATATGTTCTTCTATTTTATTGTACTTGGGCCTCAGCCCAAGTACATTTGTTTTCATTCCGTGGGAAAAAACTCTGTAAGGTATAACCATTTCTTGCTGAGACCAGGGAGGGCAAATTGTCTTGACTTCATTTTTCTTGGCATAATAAATGGCGTAATGGTGCTAACTGAATGGAAGTGCTGCTCTCAGCCAGTCTTGAATAAGTGAGATGTGAATATAAATGCTTCTCTATCTGAGTTTTTGCCACAAAATCTTCTGAATATAATCAAAATGTCCATCGAAATGCAACAATTAATGCACCCTCCGTTTCCTAAGCGATGGCACGACCCTTGCTACACCCACTGGACGAGCCAAAGTGGGAGGGGTAATTTCAGTTTGGTCGAACAGGAGGGCTCGAGACCAGAATTAAACATTAAACTTGAAACATGTTTAATCACTGACAAGATGTGGACTAGTGTTAATCAAAGTGAAAGTTTGAAAAGGAAAGATTTTATATACCGGACACAATGAAAAACATTACGACTGGAAACTGTACCCCCAGTTGAGAATAGTAATGCCCACAGCGATGGAGAACACTTATCCTTGAGCTGAGAAAACCAGACCATCATTTCGAAATAGAGCTGCAGATTCGAGAAGCTCGTAAAAAATAGCTAGGTACACCCCATAAAGGGGTGGTTTCGAGTTTTGAGGGCAAAT
>LD347092.1:87361-97798 GCA_001465055.1 Ptychodera flava | reverse complement strand
AAGCAACCGAACAACACGTAGGCCAACACAGCTGTGTCATCGAAGCTCATCTCTTTCCTAAATGGCACCACTTATCACTGATATTACTTGTGACTGCTTTTCATACTGTCAATAAATACCAAATACCTAAAATCATGGATCAGGTCGTGATCTCGCAGGTCGCAGTTTCAAACTCGCAGGTGGCAGCTAGGCCAGAGCACCTGGATGTCGCAGGTTGCAGTTTGACAAACACGCAGGACACAGGTCGCAGTTTTGAAGTCGCAGGTCGCATGTCGCATGTCGTGACCGGATTTCCATAGAACATGGAGGTACAAGCGATAACTCCGTACAGTTTTGAAGATGTCACGGCTGGGTGTAGAGTAGCCCTACGAGTATGGCGAAAGTGTCCAGCTTTGGCCATGCCGCCTCCTTGGGAGGTGATGTAGCCTAAGCCGGACACTTTCGCCATACTCGTAGGGCTAGGTATAGAGGACTTTCATTGCTTACATGTAAAACGCGTACGCGTCCGACAGACAAATCACTCACTCATTATCTTATCAAACTATGAACAAGCAGCCGGGATATCTCTGTAACTGCACAGATATCGTAGTTCCATACAATTAAATAGGACTGTGTGGAGATAAACCTTTCTGCAATGGGGATCGACATGTCGTGTATAAGCAACGATCTGTGCCGGCCCAGAGGGATCGCGGTTGCATCATAGTGCATGTTTAATAGGCCGTGGGCTAGAGGGGTCTATGTCCTCCCACAACAGAAACCTTTTCAAATTTTTTCAGATTCCTTGAATAAGAAATGGAATTATAGGGACGCAATACCACAAAAATTATGATTTTGCGACCCACGTGCATTTTTTCAAACCTGTCTTCTTGTAAGTCATCTACTACAGCTTATTTTTATCATAACCTGACAAGTTTGGTATTTTTAGAAAGGCAATTTATTCTTCTTAGAAATGACATATTGTAATATGCAATATCTTTTATCGTTTTCATGTGTTGTGCATTCAAGTAAATGGCATCATGCTTGTTTCTTTAAGATCATGATTGTGTTATGCGTTAAAACAAGTAGGCATGGTCCAAATCAGCGAGCGGTGATACTCCTATACATGTCCTTCAGTTAGCACATTTGCAAGAACCAACTTTAGTTTGAAAATAAAATCACGAAATAGTGCATAAAATTTGCAGTTATTGGGATTTAATTTTTTTTCTAATATATTATTTCTGAGTTGTAATTAAATAACAACACATGATCGCGAGGGCAATATCAGGATTTGTTGTCTGCCAAACTATGGTGTCCTTGACGGTAATTTTGATAATATCCGAACCGAAGCCGAGGGCATTATCAATGTAATCGTCATGGGCACCAGCCCGGGGGCAGGCAACAAATCGTGATATTGCCCTCGCTATCATTGTGTTATTAATTTTATTACACCAAACAAACACTTACACGCATGACTAATAAGCCTGACACTTGTAAATGTTCTTGTAACGTAACATTTCATTTTTATTTCACTTGCCCGGAGAAATATGCCAATAGCTATATATACACATAATGTATTGTCAAAAATGCAACGGATACATATCATTAGGCATTTGAAATGTTGGCAGAATTTTCAAATTAATGAATTAAAAAAAAATCAATTGATTTTAACGTATTAACTGCTGCGATATTTAAATATGTACATCATTTATTAAAACATACGGTAGGTGTCTCCGTTGAAAAACCGTTTCATTTCGAAACAATAACTTTTAAATACGATAGATGAATATCAGTCATAGCTCAGAAAAACAGGAAATATTAAATTTACTATAGTTTTAATGTTTCAAACTATTTTAAAAATCGAGCACTGTGAAGAAAATGTAATCGCCAAATCATACCGGTTTATACGTTGCTTTCAATACAATTCAAGCGTCTGCTGCTTCTATACTAAAAAAATTGAAATATCCAACTGTTATCGTCGCGTTGGAAAATAGCAATGCAGCTGCTGATCTCGGCATGTCGATGTTTATGCGCGGAGATTGTTAATCTTTCCTGCTTTCTACGCAGTTTTCTTGGGATGAGCCTGAAACATCAGTTGTGACAAAGGTACACGAGTCTAAGTTGGAAGGTGACAGGGGTGTTAAAAGGATGGTAGAGTTGAATGATCAGCTAGACGTGTAGTAGCTAGAAATGCAGCTCGGGCTTTGGTCAGAGATTGCTGCTGCAAAAGTTGCAGTCGCGAACATCTCGGCCATTTGCGGCTTTTGCGTGATTGAGGTATCTCTCACGTAGCTGCTAATACTAACTTCATTAACTTTATTTCAAAAGTGATCGAAAATAATTATTTTGAACTAAATTTCTCATTTTTTTAAACAGAGCTGAGAGATTCTTTTTTAAGAGAAACACATTGTCGAGTAGGATTATGGCAGGTGACATCTTTAATTTCACGCAATCTGCGATAAAGTAGTCAAAATGGCCGCCTTCGTGTAAACAAGCAGAAGTGCACTCTTTTCAAACTGGTCGGTATAGGCCTATAGAGATTCCATTCTCAATACATTTATGTACACGCGTTAGTCTGAATGCTCGCTTCGTGAGGGGCCTTTGGCCGCTCTCGCTGCGCTCGCTATTACGAAAATACCGCATACGATACACTCGGACATTGGTACCACGCATCGCCCTAAGCACTGTGCCAAAGTACTTTTGCATTTTTGGCGGTATTTTTGTAATAACCTGTGCCATATCAAAATCCGTGTTGTTTGTCAATGTAAATTTTTTACATTTAGTGGAGAACCTCAAAATACTGATTCACGTTCAGGGTTCCTACAAAATGTTCTTGTTTTGGGACGGGCACTTGTCTATGTTGGACGGACCCATGATGAAAGATAACCTGTGAATATGGTTAGAACACACAAAGAACGACGGAAAATTGGAGAGCTAAACGAAATTGAAATGCTCATGAGACCAAGGAAACTATGGATATTCACTTTGGAAGTTGCATGAGGAAATAAAATCACTATATTCTCGTGGAACACTAAGATTTATCTTTTCCATGTCTGACAAATATATTTTGAACCAATTTATTACGTCTCTATGTTGACCATAAAGATAAGATATCGTGATCTACAAGATCGAAAGCTTTGGAAAGGTCCAGGAACATTGTACTAGAGAGGCGTCCTGCGTTTGTATTTTCTAATAATTCGTCAGAAATACAAAGAAGGCAGTTCAAGTTGACAAGAATGGTTCTTTCTGAATCCTGACTGCTTGCCGTAAAGAATATTTCTATCAGACAAAAATTCATATAACGTATTGTGTACGTGGTTTTCAATCACTTTTGACATAGCTGGTATGATTGAAATTACCATGTAATTTGACATCTCGTTCACACCACTATTAGCCTTAAAAACAGGAGTTACTCGGGCACACTTAAAGGTGGATGGAAAGACTGCATTGTCAATACTAGCATTCGACACATTTGCAAGGGACGGGGAAATAATAGAGGCATTATAACGCAATAATTTTGCTTTGATATAATCAGTACCTGCCGATACCTAATATGAAATAATGGGCGACACGCTGACCATTAACGTTTATTTATGGACTAGGGCGAACCCGTTAATTTTGGCTTTCCTCGAGCCCGCGCCCATACATAAACGTTAATGGTCAGGGCGGAGTCTGTTATCTCCATTATATTAACAACGAACCCCAGAAAACCGTCAATATTTGTGAAAATTTCCCAAGCGAACGACAACTGGGTCCCAGAACTGAACAATACGCGACGACTGTGACGCGCGCTGTAAAAAATTGGCAAACCCGGAGATGTTTTCAGAAAAAAAGTATCTCAACTTGGCCCACAAGTGCTCTTTGATTTTGTAATTTAGTATGATTTACGTGTCAGATGTAAGTTACGATACTTTGAGTTGTTAATCTTGTTTTTCATATTCACGGCCATGTAAACAAACCATTACTGTGTGTTTGTGGTCAGTCAAGTGGTTCAGCTCGACCAATCAAAATGTGACGGGCAGGGCATGGTAATATAATACCTACCAACATTTTCGTGACAAAGTCTTCAGACATATGAATTTTCATTGCTTTCATCTCTCGGGTTAGTTAAAGAGCAACAATCAATATTCTTGTCGGTAGAAACGTTAAGCGTTTTTGAAATATTCACAAAATGGTAATTGAAGGCATTAGCAATAGTAGAAGGGTCTGTGATCATGGCATTGTTAACAACATGAGCGATATTTTTATGCTCCGCTGGTTTTATTATATTATTCTAAATATTCGAAACTGCCGATGGGTTTGAGCTTTATGTGAAAGTTTTGCTTTTGCTTTTTGTTTTGTTGATTAGATGGACAACTTTGTTCATTTCAAGTCTGTAATCGGCAAGTTCAGCAGCACCACGTTTCGAAAGCTTCAGAAGGGTACCCCTTTTACGCATCCTATTTAGTACATGTTCTTTACTCCAATCAGATTTTCTAAAGTGTTCAACGCGTTTTTCGATAAATTGGGCGTCTAAGTCAGAAATTCTGTTGAAAATCAGGATCCAAACTCTCATAGCAGCATTGGCATTACTAGCAAAGTCAATTAGACGCCATGGAGCTTATATACGATCGCGTAGAAAAGAACCATATTGAAAATGGGCAAAGGAGCCAAACTTTACCACAATATGATCAGACACATACGGACATAATTACACTTTTCCCCGGATAACCATGATTGGATAATGATATGACATACCAATTTTTGGGATAAAAAACTTAAAAGTATTTTCGTTATTTGAGACATAAAATAGCAATATAGTCAATATATGCTTTTGAGACAGGCCTTGTCGGTTCGGTAAGGAGCTGATGTAAATTAACCCTTTCACCCCCAGTTCCCTGTATACAAGTCCAACTTTACCATAGAAAACATTGTATTTGGGACAAACCATGATGGTGAAAGGGTTAAAATTAAAAGAGAATGATAAAGGTAGTGTTTTTTTGCCGCAGGAGATAGAAAATGGATATTAAAATCACCTAAAATGTAAAGCCCTTTGCCAGAGTAAAAGCCCCACTCAAAATTTTGTTCAATCTGAACATCGATACTATGAGGAGTATTTGGTGGTCTGTAAATACCACAAAATTTAAAGAAGTGCACTTAAGTGATTTGATTTCCAGCCACACCACATAATTTTCAAATCATCAGATTCTAAATCACGTCTTCTTGTATAAACATGTTGATAAATGTAGAATCAATCACAACATAACATTCATCCATTAAAAGTTTCACATTACAAGAGGTGTTCGATAACTGATCCAAACTTTTCAGCACAGGCCATGGTTACCATGGCAGGTTGCCGAGGTATACCATTGTGACTTCGGTGAAATGACCGATGTAACTCTCATTGAATGACTCGCAACCCCTGGAACAAATATTCATCGAGGAGATACAGAGACTTTCAAGATGAGATTTCAGACCCACATGTACTAACTAAAGCCAGTAGTCTAGAACAAATACGGATTAGCGGTAAGTACATGTAATGAAGAATGTAAACAAATAATAATATATATCACGCGTACTGACAAGAAGATCAACCACTCTTGTTTATTTGTGTGATCTGAATTTAACTATTAATGTCAATCTCAATAAGCTTGATAGTAATTACTAAAATTCACAAAACGTGTTATATATTAAAGTGGATTCTATAATGAGATATAAGAAATGTACACTTAACTTTGCATAAAAAGTCACTGCACAAAAAACCGTAAATGGTTTTAGTGACAAAACTGTCAAATTCAATTCCATTAGATATCAGACAGGATAAAACCTATTTACCATATAACTGACAACTGAAAGAAATAATCACAGTGACATTATGGGGGCGCTGTACCCAACACAGCGTATCTGGCTCAAAAAATCACTTTTTCGCAAATATTCATTCACTTTTAATTATTTTGTTAGCCCAAGATTAAAATATTGGTTAGATTCACCTTTTAGCTAATAAGTCCTTACATTTTGGATAAGAGGCATTTTAGTTCTGTCTCACCGTTATTACTCGAAGCTTCTTGCGTTATTCTTATTTATTTATTTATTAATTAAGATAACCAACAGGAGTAAGTTCCCAATTACAGGCTCCGCAAAAACATAAAGATACATAAAAAACAGACAAACACAAATTTGACGCAAAGGACAATAACAAAGAACATACTGATTATGAATAAATATAATTCCTAACACTTGGTTTAAAAAGACTAAATCTGTTAAAAATGTCAATACTCGAGCGCAATTTTGCAATATCGTTATAAGTGCTTAAAGCACGTGGCAAAAAGGAGTGTTTACGAACATTGATTCTGGCAAAGGGTACCCGAAATGGCAGGTTTAGACTACGTTGAACATTCAAGCTGATGCTTTCAACTCTCTGCTAAACTAATCCTCGACATTGGCATCCTCTCACGATGGCGTTCTTGAAAGACTTGTGGTATATCATACCACGTCTGCCTCTGTCGACATACGTTACGTTGAGATTACCAAAAGATGCAGGTACGCATTTCGTGTCTGTTGAAGATAAGCATCTATTCCGGCCTGTCGTCGCTTGGCAAACACCACTGCATATGGACGTAGTAAACTCCTTTGGGGAGACAACATCATCGATACCAATATCAAGGAAGTCAGCGACACTAACCGTTACATCGTATCCCTGACAGTTCCGTATATGTCGTCGCCGTCGTGCCATACTCGGTATTTTCTGTAACTTCAACTGAAAGCAATAAAAAAACCGCGGTGCATTGTCAGAAAAGACTAAATGAAATGAAGATAGCAGGGCATGTAATATTCCAACAATTTTGTGGTTTACTGTGGTATGACTAGAGCTACAATTAATTTGACTGAAGCAATTTAGGTAGCCCAAGCCCGGTATGGGATATAAAAGGATCCTAACTCATTTGAATTAATTCTTAAGGACGCTCGAGTGACAACTTGCAAGGCGAAAATCAGCCTAAACGATTCTCAAACAAAACGTATTGGCGTACCATGAATATAGGCCGTTTCCTAAACCCCAGACCATACAGGTATCCGCAAAGTTTTACAAAAGATTTTCAATTTTAAAGAATTATGAAAAAATCAGTTTCGGAACTTAGGGAAGGGCCCAATGTGAACTGTAGGTCCGTGATTCAAATAATTGTCAATCATTTATTTCGTGACGCGCAGAGGTGTAAAGTGCTCAAAAATTTGTTGTGCAATTACGATGAAAACAAACATATGTACGCTTAGACTTATATCGGCGTGCAAAGGATGAAAACTTTGTGTTGTCATGGACTCTTTTAACAGCGTCTATGGTGTAGTGACAACGCGAAAATGAACTTTTTCGGACGTTAGTTAGCAAGAAGACTAGACATTATCACGATGTATTCTTGCAAAATGCTTGTACACCTCACAAAAGTGAAGGTAGAGTCCCCAGTCTATATTGACATCGAAAACAAATACAACATCACAACATGGAGGTAATTTCCATGATCAAAATAATTATAATCAGTCACAAAGAAACACGTTTTAAGGTAGATCGCACCTCGGGGACAGAAATTCGGGCCTTCAAATTTTATCAATTTTCTTCTGACCTACCACTTGTTGGGGCTCATTTTGAAGCTCTCGGCGAAAGAAAAGTTTTAATGGTCTTAGTTTTTCGAAAATTGAATTTTTTCTCATAGAGTTAACACAGGCATGGCGGCCATTTTTGATTTCAAATATCGAGAAATTGCAAGTTATTTGTCTCTCTACAAGCTAAGTTTGCATGGTGACCCCTGATTTTTATTCTTGCTTTGGTTAGAGAATGGTTGAAAGTTTCACTTAGGAAAGCTTGAGCAAAAGTTTAAGTCTTTCACTTTTGAGGAGCATATTACCTTAATTTAATCCCTCTCAAAATCTGCGGCCGAACATGACGGTAGGGTATATTTGTTTTGGATTTCCTGGTTATGAAAACGGGCGTGTTTTGTTTGTTTTTTATATATAGCGAAGTCGGGGAGACTTATAGATTGGATGCCTTGCGTGCGTGCGTTTTAGGGTCCACAGAGATATCTCAGATTTACTCAGGCAGATTTCTTGACGACTGTGTACAATGATAATTCATTGCGTTCATGTGCATGTCGATTAGATTTGTGATACGATCCAATATGGCCGCCAGACGGACATTTTGTTCCCATTTTTTCATGTCTGCAACCATGACAGACATGCCTTGACTGATTTCTTTCTAACTTGGCTCATGAAAATTCACTGTGACTTACATATGCGCATAGAGTTATTTCGTTGTACGATCCAATATAAAGCCATTGCTAACACATGCTGGGACCTGTTTCATTCGAACTTGGCCCAAGGACAACACAATATGGCTGTGTCAAATTTCTTCGCGACACAATGTAATATGGCTGCTAAGAAGCCGTTTTGTTCTGACTTTTTCGCTCCTACTGTCATAATATGTAGCCATATCTATTACCCAACTGTAGCACAAATTTAGTTTCACTATAATATCATTCGTAATTGGTACATCAACAATGTACATGCACGTGCACATCAATACAAGGTCAACACTTTCTCAGCCATTATCCGGATAAACTTTGCCCGATTTCATTTCACTTCATGATTTTCGTCAATTTATGAACCAAGCCGGGACTATGTCATTTACAATGACTTGTAACTCATGGAAATGACATATAGTGTTTGGAGGGCTGGTAGAATTCAATACTGGTAGTTCCAGTCACGTGCACAGTATCATCTGGTGAAAGACAATTGTTGAAACATTGTATCTGTCAGTTCAATATGAGTGAATACGTAGGGCAAGTGGGCAAGTTAGCGTCATCAAATATTGTAATAGCCCTGGGCTTACGTTTATCCGATGATGATTCATCGAATCCTGCTACATTGTAAGATTCGACAACGGCTGGTCTTTAATGCATTCAATAACGGATATGAACCCAGTTTGCCTTGGGTTACAGTCAAACGTTAACAAAACGTTTCATACAAAAATTTGCTCAGAAAATAAACTCGAGATGAGTTTTCGAGATCGTCCTACACGCAACCGAGAAACCGACTGCGCGCGCTATTACAGATATCGTCGTACATAAGAGTCATGGTAGTGTAGTCATGGGAGTTTCGAACTTTACATGATACAGTGAACTTCGTTTCTAATTTAACAATCAATCACCACGTGCACGTCACACCGTTCACCTACTTCCCGCCCCTTTACGGACCGTGTTCCCCCGTCTGTGTCAAGATGAATAGAGTATGCCATCTTTCACCAGTTATTTGTGATTTCAAATTCGCGTTATGTGTAATTTTTTTATTAGTATTTTTAATCTTTTTGGATCATTTCTTCTATGTCTGTTGACTGTGCCAATCACGAAGTTATCCAAAATTCGGCAATCTGATCGCGCGAAGCTACCATTTATGCTTTGTACATAGGGCGGTGTAAACGAATCATTCTCATAACGAACGTTCATGTGAGTTCAATACTCTTGCAAATCCGCCCAGCAAGCTCCTGTTTGATTTTCTTTTCTTATTTTTAGTATTGCCATGACATAACAGAGACGAACCGGGGAAGGGAGTATGTACCTATATTTTCCCCACACAGTTAACACAAGGATGGAGGCCATTTTGATATCCACATATCGGTTCATTTATGTTAATTTGTTTCTCTGCTACTAATATTAACATGTGACCTGTAATGTTTATTCTTGATTTTGAAGGCCCATGGTACAAATTGAGAGATTACTAAAACACCGCCGAATATAGGTTACATGGTTTTATGCGGGGTGTTTGGAATTAGAATTGAAGTCCATTTACATCAAATGCGAAGAAATAGTTGACTTATTTACATGGTGTAAATAGGGTGTGACGACAGCTTAGAAAATGAGATCAGGTATCTGATATATGAACCGTGACTAAATTATGTTACCTTTGCATCCTGTAAGGTACAGCGTGCTGTCTCTTGTCCTCTTTCATCTCCAGGTAGGGCTTCTACTGTGATTAGCAAATCTACCTGTCTCTCTTGTAGGAGTTTCTGTATCTTCTCGGTCAGGTCAATGTGCAAGTCACTTGCCATACCCGGATGTATTGTCGTAACTTGCTGTGTCGTCCTACTGCCATCCTCAAAGTCAACATCTCTTAATTCAACATGAACCTTGAAAGATTCGTTCGTCCGTCTTGTCATTATGAGTGTTAGATATAAATCCAGACGCATTCTGTAGAAGTCAGGCTTCAGTTGAAATTTGGCATGCCCCCTTGAGCAAGTTGCCGTGTCGGTCACTGAAAACAATGATGATTTGTAAAATGTTCAGAACAAACTTACTAAGGCATAGAGTCTTTGTGTTCTTTCACATCGAAAAATACCCACATGGTATGGTACAGTGCAGAACAAACCACATCGTAATAACAGCAGTTGCACAAAGAAAAAAAATCGACATAGTTAAGTTTGTTCTTAGTATTTCGTTATAT
>LD347092.1:72648-86126 GCA_001465055.1 Ptychodera flava | reverse complement strand
GCGATCCCGGTCTGATTTTTATTCTTGATTCTTGAAAACATTCTTGTATATATAATATTGAAATTTAAACTTTAGAATGAGAAGTCATTTTAAAAGTTATCTTAATAGAGTCACTAGATTGCAAAAGATGGTAAAATTATTCCTTTTTGTAACAAAAACCTGCAAAAACTCTGACTCACTAGTCATTTATTTTCATAATACATCAATATGTAACTTCATTGCATTGTCAGCAACACACATTTCCCCATGCAATATGAAAGCCACAAACCAGTTTGATGAGATTTCAAGCTGGGATTTTTTGCAGCGTAGGGCTTTACAAGAGCAGTTGACGCTTACTTGCCCATTTGTTCCACATAAAATTATCCACTTACTGACATATACAACGATGCAACTGTTCAGATGTCTGGCAAGCTTTGTTTTGTTCCTATACACAAGTCCTAATGTTACTGTTATCTGTGACTGGGACTACGCGTTTGAAAACACTACCAGCCTTCCTAATATGACACTCTGACTGTCATTTCCATTTGTAAAACACGTAAACAAACCATACGGCCATTTTCAGGACCAGCATATCAAAAGCAAATGTACTGTTGCATTTCCATCATCTTTTGCTGTAGATTTGGAAAGGGATATGATGATAAAAACCGTGTAGGCTTTGACTTACTACAGTTATTTTGATCATAGAGGATATCTCCATGTTTAGATATTGCTGTTCAATGACTCTACCTACAGGTTTGGGAAATGCAGTGTAAAAACAAGCCTTTGGCAAAAATGCATAATACTATTGACTAGCCTCGTTGTTTAGTCACGCCCAAAAAGGGTCCATTTTCGTGATGTCAGTTCATCATAAATGCTAGTATAGGAGTCTATGACCGCTTTTTGACAACGGGCGTTTACAATTTTTTAAGCTAACGTAAACGCACCTCATCCGCTTCCTGTCCTGCTGATTAAACCGGCTTAAATTCCCTAGGGCAGAAATTTACATATCCTAAGTCGCGCATTTATAGCGTTGTAGGCCGTGTATTCACATCTACAAAAACTGCCCAATGCACGTTTCAGCGTGAGAGTTTGTTTCAATTTTCAACTGCAGTACTTACATTTTGAGCTTAGTTGTCTGTAACATACACTTTTATGGTTAAAGGGGCTTCAGCTAGAGAGAGAATACATTTAGGTTGCATTCACAAACTCCTCGGGAGGGGAGAATTGACGGGGGTAATTGAAAATATCAAGGTTATATGTTGGGAAGGGGACACTCGCAAGAATTTGGGGACTTAAAGGGGGACTCAAACAAAACTCTCTTCGATTGATATGAAATATGTGTTTGGTTGTCAATCTAAGCTACACATTTGGTTAATTTTGGGGTAGTTTTGTTTTGTGTATCCACTGCAGTGTCTTGTGGGCAATACACATTACCTTGAAGCATGATGAAAGTCCAGCAAAGCCAAATGTTTGGTCAGCATTGTTATTGTTCAACATTGAATTTAAGTCCATACCAGAATTCATTGGTCATCAATAACAATGATTATGGTCTTTCCACATGTATTTGCCAAACAGAATTTTGTTATTCTAGCATGCCGTGGGCAGTAGAACAAGAAACTGCAGTCGATACATAGAACAAAATATACTTTATTGGCCAAAAGTTACACTTCACCGTTTGTAAAATTATGTTAATTGTGTCCAGTTTTTCTTACAGATGAAGGATGTCATCATGTTTCCAAACCTTTCTTATGTGATCGCAAAACGGACAATAGCTGTAATGCTTACCTTCATTTAAAGTTTGGCCTGTAATTGTACAGAGAGCACTATTATTGCTTATCAAGAAAAACTTAATATTCTTTCCTAAAAGTCAATATTCAGCGACACTTAAATATATACATATACACTTACATAGCACAGATATAACAAGTTTTGTCATGGAAAATTTTAATGATTTACCTGTGAACTACAAGGAGAAGTGAAATAATAATTTTGGGTGAAATTCCAATATCACATTTGTTGTCCACATCTTAACTTTAAAACACCCTATATAAATCAAGAACATTTATATCAATTGTAAAACACTTATCAAAGCACAGATGTTGTTACTTAAGTATTGTAAAACATTATTTCATAGTTTTCTCATAGACTCCAATGTATAATGAATAAACATTTTCGATAAAATTCAACAATCAAATTCTTATACACATATGTACTTGTAACCAACCTATTCTAACAAGTATAGATATGTCAATTATCCAATGTCTATATATGGCCAATATTGCAAGTTTTATACTAGGAAAAAATATTCAGAGCTTGTCAGAGACTCCAATGTATAGCAGATGAACATCTTCGGTGAAATTCCAAAATCAAACTTACTGTACACATGTGCACTTGTGACCACCCTATTCTAATCAAGTACATTAATGTCAAATATTCGGCGTCTATGTATGCAAAAGTATAGAAAGTTTTATATTATTATATTATTCACAATTTCCTTATCAACTCCCATGCATGTATAGTGGATGGACATTTTCGATGAAATTCCCAAAACCGAATGTCTTGTTCATATATGCACTTGTAACAACCCTATTCTAATCAAGGACATTTTTACTACAGATTTCGATTCAGTGTAACGTTTCAAGAAAGTAGGAACAACGTCCTTTGGTGTTGATTTAATCGCGATATAAACATTGGATGGCATGGCTACTAAAATAATCAAATAATAAAATTAATTAATTAATAGTAAAATAAATTAAAATATTAAAACTAAAATGATAACTTCCCCCTATCAGTGTCTGTGGAAGCGAGGGATGTTTATTACACTCTGAGTTACGATATTTTCACTGCACTGGTAACAGTGGACAACAACACAGTCAATTACTGTGAGACATTTTATTTTCAAATATTGAAACAAAACCAAAGTAACCGAACAACTATATAGTCTAACATTTTGAGATTAGCAACGTTTCAAAAGAAAACATTCAGCAGAACTTGACCTTTGCAAATCAATCAGACGACTGCAACTATATCGCGATAATTTACTATCAAATCTAGACTGACCTGAAAAACATTTTATCCGAACACTAGAAATGAATATTTCGCTCAGACAACAGAAAACTACACATTACGTAAAAATCTAATCGATCTTTTAAATGTCATGGTAGAAAATGCTAAACATCCGACTTGTATCGCAAATCGTCGCAAAGGCGAGTTATGAGTCATCTGTGAAAATGATTCAACCCTCCCAAAAATACAAACACGTAACGAGAGGAACAATAAACACGACTGCTTAAATGTTGAAAATGGCTGAAAAAGACTATACTTGCTCTACGACCGTTCAAACTACAAAAAAACTCATTGGAACGGCGATGGCGGTGGTGGTGGCGGTTTTTGCTGAGAAGGCTGGTCAGGCAAAGGAGGTAGATAATTTGTCGCGGTAGAAACTGCACCAGATATAGTCGCAGTGGCTGTTGGCGGGGTTATCAACGGCTACTGGTAATAATTTGCCGCTTGTGTTAAGGGAGGAGTATACCATGGAAATTAAACTAGTACGGAAAATAACCATAGGAGTACATACAGAGCTGATATTGGTGTAAGTTACCCTGCTGTACATAACTCTTGTCAACTGATCCGCAGGTCTCGGTTGATGGCATATGTGGCCGGCTGGATTGACGTTGGTTTTACGATAGAATAAACGGGTTGGATTTTTCTCAATGAGAATATCGATGGCGCTGTGCTAGCCGTCAACCTTTGTGTTCCACTATCGATAATTGACTGAAACCCTTTAGATGCGATATCCAAATTTGTCGGTAGCGTGTTTGCATAGTGTTTCTACAGTATCGCGATGTCAGCGTGCAAAACTAACTTTCTGTTTCGTTCAATTCTGTCCAGGAGATACTTGTCGGGGTTTAATCTTATCAAATGAGCTTTATTTTCTTTTCAAACGTGTCAATGACTTTTTTGAAAGCTTTATACTTGGTGGTAACCTCGATTTCTAAACTTCGAACATCTTTCTCCAGTTTTTCGGTAATGAACATATTTCATGTTCATTACCGAAGTTGTGAAACATCAAACAATAGAGAAAACGTGTTGACTGGCATGTTCATGACCGGAACATTTCATACTTGTGATACGGTATTTGTTTTGTCATCACATGAAACGAAGATCTGAATTAACACAGAACCTCAGCACAAAAATCAGACAACTATAACAATATCGCGATTTAAAATCGGTACAGCATTCTTTCACTTTCGAAGGACTGTCGATTAGTTTATCCGCAAACAAAAAAGGCACACCGCCACTGTCTTTTCTTGTTGTGTACGTTGTCGGCTTGAATTAGCATAATTCCTATACGTTATATTAGCTGGACTTGATAATTTGCGTAAATAAAATTTAAAACTTGAAGGAATCCCACGGTGGAAAAATAACAATTGCAGTCTGCTGCCGTAATGCCAGAAAGTGCGTGGAAAATGGCGTATTGCATAATATGATGCAGCATGTCTCTATATTCAGAAAACGTGAAACGATTCTTCAAGTCATTGAATAAATATTCTACAGGATTTATATCAGGCGGGTATGTCGGACTGAAAACATATTCGACTCCTAAATTGTCCAAGGATTGCTGAAGTGCTCTTCCACCTTCATGGTGGTGAATATGACAATTATCGACCACTATCACGTCACCGGGTCGAATTGCTGGTTCGCCATTATCCGTGTTAGCATCAACAGCTTCGGTTAAAAAACTGCAAAGACTGAGTTGTGTTGGACGCTTCCGCGAGTATGTTTGCGTAAAAACTTCCGTCAGCACTCATAACCACGTTTAGAGTCATATTTGAACTTTTTGCATATCGCTGTGCAATTCAACGCATCGATCGCAAACAGCCGACGGACGAAAATTGAATTCCAGATTCGTCCATAAACTTTACAGTGTATAGATTGCATTGTGACAAGATATCAGCATAAGCTTGTGTGTAAACCATGTTTCCCTCCATGAATCTCTTATAGGCATAGGCATGTTCAGTTATCTTCTTTCTTGTCCACTCGCCAGGGTCGTGGTTATTCAATTTTCGCTGACGTCCACAACTACAAGGCTTTCGTTGTAGATGCCCTTGTTCACCATACTGCTTCCATAGTTTTTTTTAACAGTCACATGATGGAGCTTTGTGTTTCTGGCAACTTCGGCAATCTTTCCGTGAGGTATTGCTCCGGTTTCGCCATTAGTTCCCTCGTCCAACAAAGACTGCAAAACAAACTTGCGATAGTCAAGACTGAGTTCTTTTCCTCTTTGGAATATTCTGCCTCTAGCCGACATCGTTTCCATAGTTTTAGTTGGACAATAAAAATGCCGCTCGAGCAGTGTGTCAAGTCACTCTGTTGGGAGATTGTCACGCATCTAATTTTAGAAACGTAATTGCTGTAGTTTGATTGGAAGGGGTGTGAAAAAGTAAACTTTTTCATAGTGAGCTTTATATAACTTTGCGTAAATTGGACACAGATGAATCGATGTTGTCCGTCTTATCTTGCCTGACGGTCTTGACAAAATCTGCTCCCTCGCCAAATTCAGCGGAGTAGAAAACAGTTCATATACTTCATAACAGTGGAACGGTCCAAAATACGTCACAAGTTCGTATCGCACACAAATTACCTAAATTTCAGTAATTGGCGCTATGCGATCTAGTCCCGGTATAGGGGCCTCTCAAGTGCAATCTATCCGAACCGCTTGTTTATTGTGAGGATGTTGTGAGGATGGCGTCGTCAAAGTATTTCGGGGATTCTAACGAAGAACTCGAACTAATTTTCCATTATGTCTATTACGGACATGAGCGATGCACTCCAATGGACGTAAGCGTGACCGACTTATTATGTAGAGGATACACGTCGTTGCTAGATCGACTGCGTCAATGTATTTCCTATATTGGTCGAATGGATTGCGTCATATTGTGCTACAGAAATCGCGGTGGTTTGTGGATTGATACTGTGGAATCAACATTTTAAGAGTGATAAAATCTGCACAGCGACATTCATCGTCTGTCTGACTTTTTGTCATTGCATTTGCGTGTACTAGTCGGGACATCTCCATATCAAAAGAGAAAAGAGTCAAGATGTGAAAATCAATTGACGTCTCAAACGGTGATGAAAGTTCAGTCCGTCGTTTAAGAGCTTTCTGAAACCCTAAAGGCCGAAATTACACAAGGTAACTCGTTGAGAAACACGACGATCAACGCGATTGGCAACGCAGTCAGGTGACGCGACTGAAACAGATGAAGGGCAACTCGTTCGACAATTTATAGCTAGTTTCTTTGCAAAAGATTATGTGGCGCAAAGACTGGGTTTTCTGGCGGCCCATTATCAAAACGGTCTCTAGGCCGTCGCAAACTGCATTATGACTTGACCACAAAAAATAATATTTCAAAATGTCGAATTACAAGAAACCCCTACCCAGTAATTACAGAACGATTTAATAAAGGGAAACTCTAAAATATGTGTCTGTGGTAATATCAACAGAAAAGAGACTCCTTCTAAATAAAAGTACAGGTCGAATTTATAAAGGACATTTTCGAAAATTCTTATAGAGACATGTTTGTCATGTCGAGATGGCTTCACGGGCATGCTTCATAGGTAATGGACATAATTAACACTATTACAGGGGCCGGGGTGACGCGATTCAAAAACTGGGTGCGTGGAAAATGGTGACTCTCCGCCAAGCTTGGGCCTTCCTCTAAATGCAACCATGCAGTGGTCATGTGCAAGGGTGGTCTGGTCTCTTGCTGTAGAAACTTGAACCTTTAGCTATTGAAATGGTCTCATTTTGTGGCATTTTGGGTGAATTTTTTAGACATGTACAAACCATTACAGCGAAAATAAAGTCAGCGTGGACTCTCTGTTGTGCCGTGTAACAAAATAAACGCAGCCACTGACGTTTTTTTAAAGACAAAACACATAGACAATAAATATCACGAAATCTTTTTTATTGAAAAGGCGTGCTGGCGTTAGCGGGACCTGTTAGTACCTTTTTACATGAACACAGTCTTAAACAAAAAAAAACGAAAAATGTTAAATTTCAATTTTATTAATGATTTTATCCAACTCAGAAACTGAAGCGAGGATTTTCCGTCTTTGGGAAAAACAGTTGACGCTAAACACGGATAGGGTCTATGGAAAAACACAATAAAAGTTTAAACGAGAAAGGGCAAGAAAATGTCCACAAATTCGTAGTTGTTTCGGATTTATTTATAGATTAATTGATTTATTTACTTATTGATTGATTTTTTTGCAATTTGTAGTATATATCGTTCTTGTCCAAGTTTGTAAACTATATGTACTTACAAGCTACGATCGATGAGCGCAAAGGGAACCACTGTTCTGAACATGAGTCCAGGTTAAAGCTTTCACCAGGCGACGCGACGCAGTATGTACCAGAGGCAACTCGTCAAAGCGACAGGTGACTGGTCGCCTGCGTGTAAAACAGACATGTCGAGTTTCCAGTTGCAGGCGACCTCGCCTGACATCATCGAGCAACGCGAAGATATCAACAAACGAGGCAACGCCCAACTCAAGTTATCTAAGAGCGTTCCTTAACGAGTTGTCACGTGTACCTTCTGTAACTCGGCCTTAAAACTAAAATTTCGCACTGCACTTTCGGATCTTGTCTTAAGCCCCCCCCCCCCAGCTCAATGACAGAAAACATCTGAATACATTAGTAACGTCATGTGGCGTTGGTGTGATGGTGGTGTTTCTTTGTCTGGGCAAAGTTAGTCAACTAATGATTGGTTGGTTTAGTGTGTACCACATTCTGGCAAAGTTAATTTGCAGTAAAATCAGAGTCTAATAAATATAATCCCATTCACAAAAGTTAAGCAAAAGCAGTGGACTCCAATTCACCTGCAGTTTTCTCAACTCAATTAAATCGTATGCAGCATTCAGTGGACTCATTCGGGTCCTGAGGCGACGCGACGCAGTATGTACAAGAGGCAACACGTCCAAGAGACAGGCGACTCGTCGCCCTCGTGAAAAAGCCACGTTTCCTCGTTTTTATGATATCGCCCCCCATACACATGGACTGCATGTGCCCCGACTCGAATTAGTTCAACTAAAAATGAGTTTCAAGCCAGACGAAAGCAGTGTAGTTCAAATGAGTTGAGCTTCAAAGGGAATCCAGAGAGTCAGATTCAAATGAGTCGCATTTCACGAGAGTTGCATTGAGGTTGGCTCAAAGCGAATGCATTTCACGAGAGTTGCATCGAGTTCGCGAGAGATGCATAGAGGTTGGCTTAAGGCGAATGCATTTCACTCAGAATGTTAGGTGCTAATTTTGGCCCTGATTATGCGGCATGCATATGATAAAACCTTTTCGGCCCTGATACGGGTTTTGCGAACCTCGGTCCGCAAAACGCGTATCAGGGCCTAAAAGATTACAGTAATATTTACTTGTAAACTTTTCCCAGAACTACTGTCGCCCATCCTTGTTCAACGCAAAGGCATACCATTACAATGCAAATTTAGTCACCCTTTGGGTAAATGCGTACCCTGATGGTTGCCATTGGTCGTGCTTCATGTTCAGTGTGTAGGTTTAATACCAGGACATGATGTAATATGATACGAGATCGATAGAATTTTGCGTGCGCCAAAAGAGCCACACAGAACGCCTGTTCCGCAACATTACCCTTTCCAGACGCACCACCCCTGCGGCTGTTTATCGGTTGCAAAGGACCCACTGGACGGGTGCCAGACTACGTGTCGCGCTCTGTACCTGCAGTGTTACAATGCATAGGCTAACTAGAAGCGCGTTGACGACCGAGATTGCATTCCATATTGCACTTGCGCTATAAAGAGGAAGAAAAATGGGTGGTATTGCACGTAAACAGTCAATACTCGGACAATTTGATGTCCTGGTCACGAAGTTGACTGCGATACCATGCCCACGGAGAGTAAATATCGTGATTCTATCATTCAAATAGAGCTGTGGATATGAAAAATCCTTTGAGTACAGCAACGAACAGCACGGACTGCAAGTTTGAAAAATAACTCTTAGAACACAGGCGACTCCAACTCTACGGCATATAAGAACATTAAGCTTACAAGTAGAATTCAGTTAGGCGATTGTACAACAGTTTGATGAAAAATGTGACAGAAGCTTCACACATACACGTTGTTATTTATAACGGTTCAATTATAAACGTTTGTATTATCTTTTGAAGCGTTTTCTGCTTTTAATACTTCTTATGTGGACAGGGATATTGATCAAAATATTTGGTCCTGACCCGAATTGCTTTTATACTTGGGAGTATGAAGATTACTATGGGCTTTGTGACGCGTGTCATACGTACATGTGTGTCATAAGTGTAAACTACAGAACCACTGTCGCCCATCCTTGTTCATAAGCAAAGGCACGCCTTTACACTGCAACTTTGGTCATTCTCTGGGAATATGAGTAAATGGTAAACAAAGTCGGCAGTGAACCGGCAAGATTAACTGACTATAGTTATACATCATGTATCCGGGTATTTAACCTGCATTTATACTGGGATGGGCGACAGTTGTTAGTGTTCTTATACATGGATACACATACACATAGCGAAATCAAAACGCTATATGCAAATTAAGTAAGCTTAAATAATAGGCGTGTCCATTAGACATTCATTCTCCCCCATTGCACCACGACGCCGAGTGTTCACGCCATGGCTTCACCTCCTCAACTCCGCTAGCCTAGCTGTGGGTCCATAGCTGTGGTGTTTTCGGACGGGAGTTCTGCCTTTTACGGGGTGGTTTTGAGCTGAATGTTTTTAACCCCGCCACCACAGCCACAGTACGCCCGACAGCACCCTTGTCGCAAATTTGTTCGGCAATATTTCGAACAGTTTCCATCCACACTACAAAGTGTCAACACTCATCGACAGCCTAGTTATTAGGGACTTACCGCGACCAGAAATCCGAACAAAATTCACCAAAATATTGCCCTTTTTCTGACTTTTCCCGACATAACTACCCGGAAACCATTTTTTTCTCTGGCGTAACACTTGTGGCCGAGGCTCAGTACAGCAACTACAGTCACGTGAGCGGTGACCTCTCAACTTCTGAACGCAGTGATTCATCGCGACATCTATGGCCACCGAGCACTGCGCCGTTCGTCTTTTTGGACCATGTTTGGACATTGCCACCAGTCTCAAATACCTGTAATCGAACTCTGAAGTGAACTCCCAACAAATTATTTTGTCTCGCTTTTACTGGAAAAAAATAAACAGAAATTAACTAAACCCTAATATATTTACGTCTCATTTTTTTTGCGTTTGTAAATCTTATAAGTGAAAGGCTTGGTTAAAAACATTCAAGTCAAAACCACACGTAAAAGTCAGAAATCCCGTCCGAAAACACAGCAGCTATGGACCCACAGCTGATCGGCCCAAGCCCGGCAGCTACAGCCACTCAGTATATGTATAGACATTTTACATATTAAATACGATTATTATCCCAGCAATGTGCCAAGCGCCTGTTGGACCGGCCATGAACAACGAAGGGTGTCAGCAAAACATGCAAATTTCCGATGCGTTCGTTCGTATGTTTTGGTACAACTGCATGTACTAGTACCTAATACGGCGGTTTCCGTCGGGTTTTAACTCACAACGTACGGTATATACCTAGTAACCTAGCGGAGAAGCCATAGACAAAACCGCTCGGCCAAATTCCGAATCTCAAAAAAATTGGTTCAATAACCGAGCTAAGTTGTTTCATTTTTTCTGACAGTGACCCCTCCACACGCTGTAAATGCAATGCCCGTGAACTGACTGCAAACAGCACAATTTTGACCGTAATCACTATGACGTTCGGAGTGTCATATTCGTCTTATTCGCTCAGCTGTTTTACATGTATATATGAACATACCAACGAAGGTCATGCGTACGCTTAGCTGTAAGTAGTTTGGTTACAGTGAAAGTATTGATATATTTAAATCACTGTTATGCGTTTGTCAATTTTTTTCGCAAAATTTCGCGAAAACAGTATTTCCTGTGTAAAACCTGTAATTTTATCATTTTTAAATCCCGAAGTTGTCAAGTTGAAAATAGTTCCGGTTTACTTTAAGTCAAATGATGACTATGCGGCCCGCAACGTCATCAACGAGTTACCATTGAATCCTACAGTAGCGGGCTAAGTTCGATATACGAGGCATGTAATATTCGCTGATCACTGCGTCTCACGTGACCAGACAAGCAGCACGTAGTAAGATACAGATACAGGCAAACCCCCATTTTGAAATGTGCTAGTTTTTGGTCTCCCGGAAGTTGTTAATTGCGCATGTCCGCACACACTACATCCTTTTTGTCGCATGCTTTGTAATCTAGTCTTGTAAGTATGGTTATTAAATCCTTGGTTAAATTCTAGCCACGTTCACATCATGAAACTGTGATAATTTTAGCTTCACTTCCAAGTAAAATTGAACAGCCAATGACAGCCCCGCTGACAGCGCCCTATGGTTCAACCAATCAGATTTCGTAATTCCATATATGGACGTTTCCCATTACCTGCCTCTCTGTGCTTGTCACTGAGGCGGGTACCAGCCAACATGTGATAAAAAAAGACATGATGTGATATACATACTAAGTGCGCCCAAAAGATCACGTGATGGCCGTACAAACAAATCCACGTGTGCAAACGCGTACGCGAAATACACGTACTTCTGTGCGCGTTTGTGCACGTTACGTTTTGTTTGTACCGTGGTCCATTCGAATAAGCCCCTTTATCCGCGGACCAGCGTTCTATACCCATGATGCTTTTCGAAATCAGCAGCTTCGAGGGTACCATTTTGAGCGTATCGCCTATTCTTTGACACAGCCTGCTATATCCAGATTCATTTTACGCGTGTTTTTAGACTCATTCTGCTAGGAAATGCGAGCTACGCAATAATATTTTATGTGTCGTTGTATTTATAGCTGTCTGATGCAACAGTTTGCCAATTGCGCAACAATTTTACGGAAATCTGGAAATTTTTTGTTGGATTCGCGTTTGTTTACATCTGTTCAGTGCGGATGTAGCAAGCATTCCTGATTTTACAAAATAAGATTTGTGATGTTGTAACGAAAACCTTACAGGAGATACCTTCAGGACATGTCTCTAACTAACTTCGGACTTGTGGTGTTCTCCTCGCCGGTCAAATGATTGTCGCTGTGTCGTATAAAGTTTTACTTGTTTGTTTACATGAGCGCGAGTTCCCATTTGTCTCCCAGCTAAAAAATGTGTTCAATAGATTTCGTCTGTAGATATTAAAAGCACCGGTACTTTTTGTATGTAATATTTACATGTTCAGTGCAGTCTCTACATTCAATTTGACGGCAGTAATATTATTGTATACTTCTGCGTGAAATCCCTTGTCAAAAGCTACAGCCGATTATTGTGATCACTATCCGCAGGCGTAAATAAATTAGAACGATATAAATTTCTTCGAGATTTCCATAAAACAGGAAATAATTGGTGAACTATTATATTCAACAGCGTTCAAATAGAGTGACATACACAAATTGACTAATTAGCTTACTTTTTTCGACAGAATACGTCGGATAACAAGCAAAAAAGATTCTTGCTATAACAGACCTGTGTTATAGAATAGGCACGCTCAAAGTGGTACCCTCAAAGACGCTAGTTTCGCAAAGCATCATGGATATAGAACGCTGGTCCGCGGAACTATAAAGTTCGCTGATCACTGCGTCTCACGTGACCAGACACAGCACGTAGCTTGTCAGTGAAGCGGGGACCAGCCAATGAGGCGGGGACCTGCCAAAACTATAAAGGGACCGGGCTTATTCCGATTTTAATGGCTGCGTTCGATTATGTTCCTCGGGGAGCCCTAAGTGACGTCATGATGTTATGATATAGCTCCCCGAGGAAGTGGGAAAATAGAACGTTACCGAGGGAACAAAATGGCAGACGACAACAACAATACACCCGGAAATCAAAGATTTCGCCACAGATTAGCTATTTTTTGCCTGTTTATTTTTGACAACTCCACCATATCGCGTCAACTGTTTAACTGTACCAACCAAAAGCGCGATTTTTCTCCATGAGCATTAGTATTGTCTTTTGTCGTCTGCCATGTTTGTTATGCAGGGCCCCGCACTTCCCCGACTTGACGAGCAGGGGCGGTAAAATCTACCCCGAGGTACCCCGACAATGACGTCACAAGATAATCGAACAGAAACTGGGTCGCCTGGGGCTGCCCCCCAGGGCGCCTCGAGGAAGATAATCGAACGCACCCGATGAGCGATGTTACGATGAGCGCGTACCTAGAGTTCTACGTACGTTTGTGCACGTGGTTTGGCAAGTACCGCGGTCTGTTCGAATTCCGGATTTCACCTCATTCAACGTTTCTACGGTCGAAGACAGCAAAGAAGGACAATGACTCACCTGGTTTCACTGACACTTGTCTTAGTGATCGCAACTTTCGCTCATTTTACCAGTGAGTATAAGGTACTATAGAATAACCAAACGAGGCATTCTTTAACTTCGATTAC
>LD347091.1:2296-17248 GCA_001465055.1 Ptychodera flava | reverse complement strand
TATATATATATATATATATATATATATATATATATATATATATATATATATATATATATATATATTTGATAAATCATGGCTCAACCAAAATTGTATTTCTATGGCATTTACATATTTCTCATCCAAAGCCAATATCCCTTTATCCTCAAGATCTTGGTAAATATCTTTTTGTCATAATATTCAAATATCTACTACACATTGCAATGACCATAAGCATATTTGCAGACTCATAGCAAAGGACGTGATACAAGCTTAGAGCTATCAACAGGAACCAAACCCAGCATCTGAAGTACTGTTGCCAATATGTCAGAGGACTGAATTACAGAAATTAGATGGCATCCCTTTAGGGCCGGGGGTGTTACTCCCGATATTTTCATTCTGGAATGTGCCGTCCAGGTTGAACATATCTACTAGTGAACATTTTGAAACTTTGACCTATTGTTTTGAATTTTTTCGACAAAGTTAGCATGCTTTATAACGGTATGTATATTGTTACTATGCAGAATGTACATTTTCATCAAATTAAGGTAACTGTTTTACAGTATATTGACTTCTTGCAAATCTGCCTTGTTTTCATATTCTCCGTTGCGATACTTTCTGAGACACTAAACTTTGTCAAGTGATACCGAAGAATATGTGTTCTTGGTGTGAATATTAATGTAGCCCCTCCAGATCGAAAGTGTGAATGTGTGATTGAATTAACAATTTTGGCGCTGAAATCCATCTAATCGTGATGATTGGAAAGCATGTAACTCAGAGTTTGGTTGATGTTGTGTTTGTCACATGTATTGACTGTCTTCAACTCTCCGACGTGTCTGGATATGCGAAATTTTTAGCGACATTTCCTTCGAGGCTATCAACTGAGTCTACCAATGGACGTACACGAACTTAATATAATAGAAGTCTACTGTGAAAAATTCAATATTGAAATTCTTCACACATCATATTGCTCACAACTCATCTAACCATGATGCAGAATGATACCAACACGTGACAGGGTTGCTGCTTCACGTTTCTCCAGTAAACATGACGAGTCGTTGGCCAAACTTCGTGTAAAAACCCCTGTAAGTGTTAAGAACCTCGTAATAACTTTTTTATTTATAGTAACATATGCCTTTGTCTAAATAAGTTAACTGATCTAAAAGGATTCAAAGTTTCACAAAAAATCAATAAAAGAAGCAAGATCGCCTACCTAGTATGACAGAACACTGAACAAATGCTCTCATATATCGCTGCCGTAATAACAATGTTTTGCCTATATGTTTGTAAACAATTCTATATCGAATCAAAGCCTTGAAAGTCAGCTATGCATTCACTTCCACTCTTGAAATTTGCACTCTACATTCGTACATTAGATCCTAGATAATGACCTAACAGGAACTAGACATCTATTAGCTTTTGCCTTACTTATTTTCTATGCAATCGTCTCAAGATTAAACACTTTATTTCATCTGTATATCATTTCTAATTATTCATTTATTTTTTCCCATGCATCTATATTGATTTCATCTCCGATTTACTTCGTGAGTTAAAGGCTTTCTATGCTTATTTTAGAGTATGTATATTTATTATTCAACTTAAAATTTTTTCCTTCTTTAATTTGACAACTTGAAGAGATTGAACAAGTATTTGCTAGGTTCCCGTGTGATAATTTCAATTTTTAGCTCACATTTGGGATTACAATGTGAGGTTACCGGTATGTATGGGCTGAAGTTGGTGATATCTGTATGTATGTGTGTATGAATATTATGTCCGTTGACATCAAAAGCTCATGAACCGCTTCAATTTTTTGCGTGGTATTTGGTGTGTTGATGCATCCTGGGCTATAGATAGGAATTTGTTGAAATGAAGTTTGCATTGCCAAAATTATGCAAATGAGCTAAAAATGTGAAAATGGTCAAAAATTAATAACTCAAGAACCACACTTTTGATTACTTTGAAAATTAATGTGCAAGTACCTTAGGTGGACCTTATACAGTTATACGTATATCGTTAAAATATCTTGAATTTTGTATTTTTGCTGAATGCTTTGGTTATTTTTCTGACTTTATATTTAAAATTCTTCTTCTCTGGAACTGCCGGCCTAATTGATACCGAATTTTGGTTGGATGTTTTTGAGGATGTTACCCTTCTAAATTGATGAAATAATGACAAAATAGGAAAAATTACTAATTTAAGGCAATTTTTGTCTTTTTTGATCAAAAATTCTTAAAAAATATTTTCTTTTTAAAGTCTCTGGATTGACAGCCTTTATATTAGGTATGCAGATTTACAGGGATAACAATATTTAAATATGTGTCCTGAAATATACAAGTTTTTATTTTCTAAAGACAATTTTGTCTTTTTTGGTCAGAAAACTTGTTCTCATAATTACTTGTCTGATAGCTTTGTAATTTGGTATAAAAGTCCAGAGGGATGTTATTAGATAAGTTTTCTGCTCAAAGTGTTGGGAAACCTCCAAATTTGTATAATTTAGGTAATTTCCTCAGTCTCTAACCTTAAATGACCTGTACCAACCCAGGATATGTTGTAAGGCAGTGGTTAATATCCATGTAAGAAACATAAGAACTGATGAGAAATTTGGATCAGGACAATTCCAGATGTCATAATCACCCGTGTAGTGGAAGGCATTTCACTATTTATAACTAACTGAGTGCCATTTACATTGAATGATAGCACTTATAGCATAAATTCAAAAAACCGCAAGGTTGTAAATACATTTCCAGCCATCTGGCCAATTTAAACATGGTCAATACCAAGGGCTTGAACATTTGATATTCAGGAGGGGGTTGGGTCACTTTTTTACCAGATTCTATGTACATTTTTCCCCACTCTTTATTTTTTCCCACTTTCCCACCTTTTCTTTTTGTCAAAACCTCTCTGGTTGATTTTTTTGTTGACATTTACTTATGTATATAGGATCTGCTTGTCACTTTGCTATAGAATTTGATATGCATGTTCCTAAACTATGACCTTCCAGTACCTAAGGTGGATACCTTACTTGCTTTTTTCATTCTTGTGTTTTTGGTTTAAATATTTCTTGAAAGGACCAATTCAAACCAAATTTGAGCACATAGTGTCCTTGACGGTATTTTTTTTACAAAAATGTAACTTATCATTCAAGCACCATTTTGTTTTCTTAAAAGTTCAGTTACCTGGTACAAGACGCTATTTGAAAACCTCATAAATCAAATAATGTGTATACTGTCAAAGTGCAGCATGTCAACCATTTAAATCAAGGTCCTTTCTGGACTTTGCGCGATTGTAAAATCTAGGTGTGCCGATGCAAACCGATTAGCTGCCCAGCTCAACATAGTTTTGGCAGCGTACCAGATTGGGATTATTTTACCAAAGTTGGAGGGGAAATTTCCCGTTCTTTTTTGCAGTAACTACCGCAACCCTGCTTTTTAGTCGGAATTCTGATTCTGCACTCTCACAAGAGCAAATATGCCGCGAAAGTCACGTTCAAGGAAGGTAAGATAATTCTCTCTCCTGTGGTCATTCAAACGTTGAAGTGACACTTCAACATTTGGTTGAGTACCGCCATCTTGTATTTACAGATCGATCAACATGTAGTTGCCAAGAAGGAAATAGACCAAACTGGACTTAATTTGCAGTTTTACTTTCACCATTTCTATTAGTTACTGCGCTAATATTATTTATCATGGAAGAATAACCTGAAAACAGTACAAAAGCTAGTAGATCAAGAAAATTCATAAATTTGTTCTGTGTTGTATGAAAGCCAGAAGTTCAAGAAAATTCATAGATCTTTGTTCTGTGTTGTTATGAATAGTAAAGTCGTTAAAACAATTTTTTCAAATGGTAATGAAATTCGTTAGGCGAGTGACCACATTCAAAGCATTTTTTTAGAAAATTGCGCTGAGCTTGATAACGAAGCGTTTTGTACCGACTTTTAGATTATGGTCTTTGTGAAGTGGTCATTTAAAAATTTTGTAAAGTAATAGTTTTAATTCCACTAAAAACAGCTTTTTAGGTAAAAGATTTTAGGCAGTGTGATATGATCTAAGCTTTATGAAACCCATGCACGCTCTGCTCACTGAGAAACTTGTTATAAGCCTTTGAGAGACTTACAATTTGAAAAATTTAACAAACGACCAGGATAAAGTAGATGGTAAGTTCAGTTGTTTTTCGATCACTTTCGAACCGACCACTTATGTCACCCACTATAGTCACTCGGTGAAGACATCACAGTAAAGATTGTGAACACTCATTGGCAAAATGAAATAGCAAGAGAAGAATTACCATTTGGAATGATTAAGAGATACACAAACACACATGGTAAACACTGTTTACGACATTTAAGCAAAATCTAAAATTCTACCCCTTGTTTACAGAGTAAGGTATCTATGATGCCAACACCGGCCGCAAAAGAAGCAACGATGCTTAAGACGGTCTTATTCATTTTTACCTCCTGGGTTACCAGTCAGCACAATCTTCCAGCACTTAATAAACGGATTGCGGACGAATTTTGTTCCACATATGTAAAGTCAGGTAAACGGATGGCATTCTCAACTGTTCTGGATCTAATCGTTACCGATGATCAGAAGAGTGATGCAAAACATGCGGGTGTTACCCTGATCACAGCGATGCAATACTTCGAGCAAAGTACCCCTAACTTAGACTGGTTACGTTATCATGAAACTCATTATCCACATCTGGGAAAGCTGGAAAATGTTCAGTATGTGGTAGGACTTGATAACATGATCGCTGCTGCAGCTGCAAGAGACATTCGGGGACGTCTGTTTCCACATGCCGAACTATATCTCCTCAGAGTAGTAGCACCAGGCGTCCTTGTTGTGTTTGACGCATGGAATGCAGAGAAATACGGCTTACCAGAATTCCATAGAACTCTGCTCAAAGACCTCTGTAAGAGGGTTAATCGACGTCTAAAAATCTACGCTACAATACTTGATGTGGATTTAAGTGAGAACCAGAGGATGGATGCTGAAGAAGCTGGTGTCATTCTGATTCTAGGTAGAAGAGCCGCGCATTTAGATCCTGGCGAAGATCCTGTAAACATTCGTTGGTTGTCGTATCACCAGGCTTACTACCCAGGACTGAAAAATCTGCAAAACATCCAATACGTGATTGGTTATGCTCCAAAAACGGCCGATGCTGCTGCAAACATCCGACAGAACCTCTTTCCTGGCGCTAAACTGTTCCAGATAAATGCCGTTCACCCTCTCTACAACTGCAGCCTCATAACTGAAAAGCAGAGTAAACTAGAGAATGCTATGCTCAGAATCGCCAAGGAGGCCAATGCAGTGGTATCCATTGGTCCAAGTATGCATGATTACTTTGAAAATTCATACAGGGCAATTTCAGACAAATCTTTGGCTCATGTTGAGATTCTGCCTAAAGTTGCAGAATGTTTCATGAAGCACAATGTTACGAGTCAGACTAATATTGCCCAACACGAAATATTATCATATGGAGTGGTACACTGTCGTGCTGACATTATTAATGACTACAGCAAGATCGCCCCCTCAATTGGGAAGATTGCAATGACCCGCAAAAAGACAACTCGTAACAATTTAAGGTGGACAATCTTCGATATTCCGAAAGAACACATTGATACAGTGTACACAAATTTTGGTGAAAAACTTAACTATGACAGTGAAGTAGCCACACTGAGACCGAAATGTTATGTCAGCCAAATTCTAACGCGCCTTCAACAGTGCCACCTTTGTGTCATTGGGTCACGTTACGCAGACTTTGGATTCTACGGTTTAGAAGCAATTGCTGCCGGACTACCCACATATGCATACAGAGACTCCCAAATAGGATCGTTTATCCAGAAATATCTTAATGATTTTGAGGAAGCGATATTGGTGGGAAGTGAAGATGCATGGTTAGATAAACTGCATACAGAATTGGCAAATCTTGACAGGGCATTTAAACGGGCAAACAAAATGAAGAAGGCATACACGGAAAGCGAAGAAGTAGAGCAGAGCTACGCCAGATTTGCCGCCTTGTTCACAGATGGGACAGAACCATGCGAATGTAAGTAGGATGGGTGTAGTGGTTACTGTGTATAGTGGCTGTATCTTTCAGGTGTGAGTTGGTAATGCGATGACTGTATGAATTCCAGTCATCATCCTCGTTGCAGAATTTTCTCTTAGTAACGTATTTTCAATGTGTACTTGACCTTAGGCAATACCCCTGGTATATGTAAGATCTATAACATATTACTTTATGAATGCTGCTGCTCTTCATTGAAGGTCAGTGCAGTGTCCATAGATTACGAAAAGCTATGGATGTACGGTATGTCAGTACAATGAGAAACCATTTTACACTGTGCTCCAAAACCTATCAAAGGTTGTGTTTGTCTTCAGTTTAATTTTTTCGAGTGTTGCCATTATAGCTCTTGACAAATATAAAACTATTGTGATAGAAACATTTGACTAAATTTGTATGGGGATCATATCCACAAGCTGTAAGATTTAAGTATAATTTTTTTCTCTTACTCTTTCCATAAGTAGCATACCATCCAATAATATCATTAACGCATGAAATCTTAAACTCGATTTTTGCATTTATTAGTTACTGGTCAGTTTCTACATGTTAGTATGTGATCATTAGCTCTGTGTGGCAGAGCTGCGTGTTACCATGCAGAGCTAGTGAATCATCACAATCTTGATTATCAATATTCAAATACTCATCTGTCAATGATTTTTTTCTCATCAGATCTAGACGTGGCAATTGAACTGAATACACACCAGTGGCAGAAACGAATGGAAGAAATGAGTGCAGAACTAAAGATTGCGTCACAGCAGCAACCTGTCGACGAGCATGCTGTATTAAAACTCAAGCAACGTATTCAAGAAGAAGTTGATATACTAGAACGATGTCAACATAACTTCAAAAGAAAGGCAGACGAGGTGATAGCAGATGATAAAGACAAAATAAGGAGTATTTGTCTTCAAGGTGACTGTGGAATAAATCAGGTGGGAAAGATCGAAAACAAGTGTCTTGGAATGTCACTGAATTTCCTCAGTATCTTTGGTCTTTACAGATTCAAGTCATCCAGGCAGACTGGAAGATTTGCTGAATTATACGAACCATGGTTGATAACAGATGAGATGAGAGAGATAGCTGCAAACGTAAACTTACCCCTGAAACTAGAAGTCACATATGACGAGAAGAATTTTGATGAACTTGATGCTTTCTTCATTGCACGTAAGTTCATGTTACTTTTTCTTATTTGCAGTAAGATAAACAGTCATTTTACAATTAGTTATGCAATAATCAATAAATAATGGAGTCTGCATTTTGTATTGTTGACTTTGATATGTTTTCTCGACACACAGGAGATGGAAGAATATCTTACCCCTCAAGGAACATTGATAGTGAAAGGGAATACAGATTTGAAAAACAACCTCGCTCAGAACTGCTGGTAAAGTATTCAACAAAGTGTATCATTGAGTCAGTGAAATTCATTGAATTGATTGAAATCCATAGATGATATAAAACAGGCATGAAAGTTTGCTGATTTAAAATCTGATCTACTTGTAAAGAGTAACTCATTTAACATTACTTAGTTTGGTTTGATCATGAAATGATAAAGCCAAATACTAGCAGTTGAAACATTAGGACAATTGTCAGTGATGTTTATTGAAATGCTTTTCTTCAGGTGGAACAATCTGCACTTCCCATTGCCTAAGTTAGACACTGACATTGAAGAAAATTTAGTGGTGGGAGGTAAGGTAATTTATAACACATTCCAATTGTTATTGTTCCATAATCTTTGTTCGAAGTCTTCTGGAGGAAAGCATTTCCCTTACAAACATTTATCAGCATGCACATTTTCAAGTTTAAGATCAAATGCTTGGATTTGCACTTCATTGACTTAAGGTAAATGGTCATCAGGGACAAATATTCGGACTCTCAAAGTTAAACAATTCTTTTCTGATCTACTGAGTGTAGGGGTTCATTTTAAAGCTCTTGGTGTAGAACATTTTTCACTGTCAGAGTTTTTCGGGGAAAAAACTTCATTTTTTTCCATAGGATGGTGGCCTTTTTGAATTTCAAACATCTGTAAATCTTGCGTAATTTGTTCCTCCTGTACCAAAATTTGCACAGTGACCCCCGATTTTTATTCTTGATTTTGAAAAAAAAAGAATGGTTGACATATTGCTTTAGAAAAGCTTCAGCAAAAGTCTAAGTTTTTCACTTTGAAATTCGCATTTTTAAGATGCATACTATCTATTAGACTTGAACTTGATGATCACGCTAAGTTTTACCAAAAGTGGGGACCTTGTAATTTCTGTGCAGACTTATTCTTCTAGCATGGTATGCCCTGCTTTAACAGCCCTAGAAGCACAATTTGAAATACGGGACAATACAGTGTCAGCAATAGGTACCACACACAGTAGTTTACTTCCTAGGAGTTTGTTTCTGAGTAATAACGGTTAGTCAACAGTTGGTTATGGTTACTATGGTGATTTGTGCTTTCTACGGTAGATTCACAGCACACAGGCAGTCAGAGAGCTCAACAAACACAGGGTCAAGTTCTGAAAGTCCAGCCAAGTAAAGCTAGAGAAGGAAAGGATCCATTTGAGAAACTACACCAGGAAACATCAAAGGAATTAGATAAGGCCAATGAGGATGATCAGTTAGATAACACTATGAGGGACATAAATGAGGTAATGGAGCAATTGGAAAAAGCTAGGAAAGAAGCTGAGGTTTTCAAAACACAGCTAGATGAAGTGAAAGAAGGAAAGTTATTCTCAGATAAACTGAATAAGGAAAGACTGGAAGAGATAGGTAAGGCTGTGGAAGTAGCAACAAAGAAAGCCATTGAAATAACATCTCTTAAAAAGAAAATACAGGATTTAGAAACAAAACTTTCTGAAAGCAGTGATTTTGTGACAAATTTGAAAGCAAAACTGTCAGACTCCGAAAGAAATCTTGCTGAGAGCAGGGGTTTAGTGATTAAGTTGCAGGCACAACTTTCAGATGCAGAAAAGAAGGATGTAGAAAGTAACACAGAAAGAGATGAATTTGAAAAAGCTGAAAAGGAAATAGCTCATTTGAAAGATCAGTTAGATAAAGCCACAAAGGTAGTTACACAACTGGAAGGTCGTTTAGAGATAGTTGTAGAGGAAAAGAGTCAGATACAAGAGGAGCTGGACAGAGAGCGAATAAGAGAAAATGTACCATTGGATGAAGGTAAAGAGACAGGTGATTTGGAAAGAGATGTAGAAGGTAAGAAAACATCATTCATTAAAATGATACTTTTTCTGTGACAATTCGTATGAAATGTTTACCAATTATTGTCACACAGAAACTCAAACTTTGAAATGTTATAAGCAAATAATATGTGACGCTAAAGCACTCACTGTTTCTAATGTTCCCTGGCTTACCATGTTTAGGTCTATGCAACCTAACTGAAGATTTAAAATGTAGTCATTGTATAATGATATGAGTAGCATTTGAAAGTACAGATATTGAAATGCGTACAGATATGATATACTGTATGAATTAAAGGTGAAATCACTGTATGATAAATAACTAAGATTTTTTAATCAAATGTTTATAGTTTGCAAATCAATATACCTCAAAAGTCAAAATGAAGGAGACTAGCATGTGTGAAAGTTCAGTTATTATTTCAAATCTAAATATTATGCATCCATTTGCAGAGAAGAGCGATTCTGGAGGTATGTTCAGTAAACTTAGAAAATTTGTCACTGTAAGCAAATCTCATTCATCTCCTACTTTTCAAATACCTAGGTCTGTGAATTCAAAACACTCAATCTGCAAAAAATTCAAAACACGATTCAACTTATTTATAATGCTGCCTTGCCAGGTAAATTACAATGTCTGTCTGATAGTCCTGTATATTGCATTGCAATATCTGTATTTTTGAAATCGTTGAAGGGATAAACTTATAATTAGAGATGTGCTTCGATAAATATGGAAAAAACTTTATTATTATTTATTCCACATGAAATTAATATCCTACAAAAGTGATCTTTTTTCATCTAAAAATGGCCTTGCACAAGTAACGGTAATACAATATGGATTGAGTGTATTGTAATGTCCTCTGGTAATTCTGGAAAATGGAAGACTCTAACTAAACAGAATCTTTATTAGCGACATCTCCTGCAGTCACATATATTCATGTAATACTAGTAACAAGTCACATTTTAGAAAAATTAACTTTATAAGATTTTTTCATTATCAACTAATAACTTTCAATGTTTTCACAACCAGTTTCACTCAACCTTGCTGAACAGATGTATGGTATACAGATATTTAGACACTTGAACCAGAGTTGTGTTTGTCAAACACAAATAACAGAGTGTCTCATAAGGAATAATACTATCTAAATTTATGAAATTTTGCTTACAGCAGGTCAAGTAGGGATGACAATGACCAACGTTTAAAACATATAACAGTATACAGAGACAGCATCACATATTTTAACAATTTGTGTTGATGTAAGATAAACACATGGTGGGATCCATGGACACGGTGTGTACACCACACATCATATCAGAGTGGTCGAAAGAAATCAGCTGTACAGGAATTAGTTTTACGATCTTTTATTGTTAAAGTTTTGTTTCTCCTCATACTTATGTCAGGAAGCATAACTCAAGATAATCAAAATTTATCTTCCAACAGCCAATAACAAGAAATGACATACATGATCTGTTTTGGAATGGCTACACAGTACTTCTTATTCACAAAGATTGACATGGTGTTAGTCTTTCATACATACTGAGTGTGATAAAAGTTTACCTCTACAATGTCTCCCTATTTTCAAAGTGAATCTTAGTACCAGTAGTAAAACAATGATATACAGAACTACAATGATAAGAGCACAGAAAAAAGCCAATTCTCGAACGGTACCTACAAATGTTTTCTTTGACAAGCACTCAATCGTAAGCATATGCAGGTCGGAAAACTGGTTGTAGAAAATGTCAAACAATGAGACTGATAAATTAATATATGTGTCTTTTGGGTTCGTTTTCAGTAATTATATGAAAAAAATATTTCAGTAGCTTATATTATTGCAGCTACTGTTTTGCATTTGAAGAATTGTAATTTTTTGAAGCTTTTAAAACATTTTATTGAAAGTAACATCAAATGTGTCACAAATTGTAACTAATATTACGTAATATTTGTCATATGTATAGAGATGCAAGTTGCTTGTACAATGCATTGATATTGAAATTTAACTTCTCAAAAAGTTCCACTGAAGTCATTATACTTTCATTCAAATCATATTAAAAATTCTGGAATCAGAAATACTAAAACCAGATACTTTTGTTCGATCAACAGCATCCAACACAGAACAAAAGCCTATTGGTACCAAACGCTATGTTGGTATGAAAAAGGAGGTTGATGGGATACATGGAGGTGAGTATATGAGGAATCCTATAATTGGTGATGAGAAGAATGGTTGTGGTAAAACTTTCAGAGAGCTTGGGTCAATCCAATGCACTAGTCAGTTACCATGTCTTGATTGTTGTTCTCTGTCTTCAGTGTAGTGGTTAGCTCTGCAACAACAAAGGAACAACAATTATTATTTCATAAGTACTATCGAAAATTTAATGATATATTATTTTGACATTTTTTCTTGGTAAAAAAACATTAAATATTACAAATGAAAACAAGACACAAAAAACTTTAGGAACTTTCAATTAATATTGAAAGGTGTATATTAAAAAGGACTGAATTCTATCTGAATGTTTGTATGGTTCGGAAAGCAAACATACCATTTTGCGTTGTTCTTCTAGCTCGTATTCTATTTGTGCAAAATTGTTAAATTTTCATGAATATATCATCAACTATGTCTTATGACAAATAGCTAGCTGATGAATGTATACAGCAACCAATGACACATGACTCCTCAAACGGAGCAGTTGTAAATTTATCAGTCAACATTTTTGATACTTATTGTTTAATGTATGACAAATTATCATACATCACCAACCAAATGTTTACGCCCCGGAATATATATTAGAATGACATCATAGCTGTTTTTGTTTTAATGGAAAGTCACGAGCATGAGACTGCATGGTGGTGTTATTTGAGATATGGCTGCATGTTAGGCTAATGTTGAAGTAAGATCTTACATGTACAAAAAAAATGCTTGACACATTGTCAAATGAAGAGAAGTCTGTGTTTGGTGGTCCAGTTTTAAAGCAGGGTAGTGTTTTAATCAGTGTGTCACTCTCAGCTGCTGTATTGTTACTGTTCTCAATATTTCTACCAAGTTCAAATTCTACAAATTTAATGTAGATCATACAATTTTTGAAAATCACTTTATTGTTTCCGCGATTAATCAAAAGTCAGTATTTATGTTATTTGTTTGCTTTAATTGTAAGACCAAGTATTGGCCTTCAGTTGCATGATTAATGGCTTGATCAAATACAATAAACCTATTCCATTAGGATATTCTGTGATTCATTGGAAATGTAATCAAATGATATGTCATTCAGTCCTCAACAGACTATTCAAAAGAAAACATTACAACAAAACAATGTGAACTTAAAGGGTCATAAATAGCCGAAATAGAAACTTCTGTATGCTGTATTTGCTGATTATGCAATTGTATGAGTAGAGAGGTCACCTGGAGGTCAGTGGTCAGAGGACCAGTAGACAACGACACTTAAATTCGTTAGAAATGCAATCAATGTTTCTTCCTCTTCAGAATTTGGAGAACCTATTGAAATATAAAACTGTCCCAGTAAGAGTGGACAACTAAACAGTTGTCAGTGAAATGAACAGGGAAGAGAGAACTCAGTCTCTAACACTCTGTATTCTTCTGTGGAATATGTTGCAATGGTGGAAACAGGGAATCATAAAAGCACACCTTTGCATTACAAGCCACGTGTGACAGCTGAGTACCGTATGTACTGTCTATTCACTTGGATGTCCATATGTTCAACAACTCTACATCTGTTGAAACCATTATCATCAGAATTATTACAAAGTGTCTGAACGACGGTCTGATCAATGTTACAGTTCCATGGTTACTCGCCATAGTAGCGGCAGTAATCCTGGTCTGTCCTAGATAAAGGAGGAGGAGTTATGCATTGTGTTGGAATGTTTGCGACAACCTTTGACATTTGACATGCCTATGACACATCTAAACCCTGGTCCCTGTTGAATATAATCAATCAATTCTAACACCAGTACATTTATAGTGTGTTCTACTGAGGAGTTGCAAAAAGTCAACCAAAACAGCAGATCCCATCTGCAAAAATACAATATTATTTACATTATTATGCACCTACGTCTTTAACAAACAGAGTTTCATCATTAAGTAAGTTTCAGTATCAATAGCACAATAACGTTTGGTGTTATTGGATGTTATTTGACCTTCAACCCGTCAATGGTTTTAGGGTTTTTGGGAAAACATGGTAACACGCACTATATATTAAAAACATGCATATACCTTACAGTATATTTTGTACTCAATGCTTACTGCATGTTTTCTTGTAATATTCAATGCAAAGGGGAAAAAGGAGCATGATTTTAAGACTATTCACAAAATACTGGCCTGAGGATTTATGCCCATGTAATTGTCCTAAATGATGTGTTTCAGACAAAGTCATGGCTGTACAAAATGTACTTTGAATAGATCCTGGTATTTTGTGAATAGGCTTCTATAGTATCCTCCATGTACTCACCATCGCAGATCAAACGATCAGGTTTTAGATTGACCTTTGACCTACATCATGTACATGCCATGTGGACTTTTTAAACACGCACTCCATTTGCTGTATTGCTTGCTACGTTGTCCATCAAGTTGTCTCATGTACCAGTAACTCGGCCTTAAAGTAGTTAGCTGTTTGCCGTCATCTTTAACCTGGCTCCATAGATTTTCCCATCCATTGTTTTTCTATCATCATTGGAATTGTCCACAGGAAAATTGGGATGACATGTTTATTATATATTTCTCTCTGCAAAAAGAAAATGCTCAGATGTAACACACATCATTTTTTTTCTAAATTTCAGTTTTTGTTTTCATGCAGATTTTTGCTCCTGGTGACCCAAAAAGTACATGTTTACTCAACCTGTACATCTGTAGACTGCATTATTATCATTAAAAGGTGAATTCTGGTCCAACATGAATTCAAGTGTGCACAATAACAGTACATTTTTGCACATATAGAGGCTGTACTGACAAGCTAAATGAACACTTGTTAAACAGTTTTAACAGGCTTCTTGGAATAGAGCGACATGTTGCTTTTGATACAAAACAAAATGTAATGACAACAAAGTAACTGTTAAAGCTACAGGCCCATTAAATAATATGTCTGCAAATATAAAACATTGTGTCAAAGTTACACAGGTTACAGACACAGTACTGTTCTCACATCACTGTACGCAGCAGTGTTCTCACATCACTGTACACTGCAGTGTTCTCACATCACTGTACACTGCAGTGTTCTCACATCACTGTACGCAGCAGTGTTCTCACATCACTGTACACTGCAGTGTTCTGACATCACTGTACACAGCAGTGTTCTCACATCACTGTACACAGCAGTGTTCTCACATCACTGTACACTGCAGTGTTCTGACATCACTGTACACAGCAGTGTTCTCACATCACTGTACACAGCAGTGTTCTCACATCACTGTGCACAGCAGTGTTCTCACATCACTGTACACAGCGGTGTTCTCACATCACTGTACACAACAGTGTTCTCACATCACTGTACGCAGCAGTGTTCTCACATCTCTGCACGCAGCGGTGTTCTCACATCACTGCACGCAGCGGTGTTCTCACATCACTGTACACAGCGGTGTTCTCAGATCACTGTACACAGCGGTGTTCTCAGAGCACTGTACACAGCGGTGTTCTCACATCACTATACGCAGCAGTGTTCTCACATCACTGTACGCAGCAGTGTTCTCACATCACTGTACACAGCAGTGTTCTCACATCACTGTACACAGCAGTGTTCTCAC
>LD347088.1:3985-31474 GCA_001465055.1 Ptychodera flava | reverse complement strand
TCGGCTCGATCTATCGATCCTGTAGTCGATATGCCCACGACTGCAACCTAGACACTCATTTAGGTTTCAGTGCGGGCATGTCGACTACGGGATCGATAGACCGAGCCAAAAAGCGATCTATTTAGCAGACTACCCAGCTCGAGCGCCTGTGCCCGCTAGTATGTCACTCAAGCCATAGCGCGTTCTTGCGTAGACGCCGTAGGTCACACGTCGCTATTTCAGATCGAACTGTCATGTAAAGTTCAGATTCAAGTTCTTTTAGATTTTGCTGTCGTACGGTGAAAAGTATTATTATTATCATCTTGCCGTATACTAAAAGATTTTTGAGGACCTAAACGACATCGTGTGTTGCTCAGTTGCCATGGAATCCGATGTCAAGGAAAAGCGGGTGAATTTTTTCAAGTTGAATATAATTTCCTTTCTGTTTGCATTAGTCAATTCATCGAAATACTTTTGTTCACAATTGAGTAAACTATAGACAGTGGACTGTCTCGATTCTCCCGTCTATGATTCGATATTCACTGACTCATTCTTTCTCTTCTTTGTCAGTCGATGAAAGTATTTTCATCTTCAATACTCTGTCCTAATATGACAGATGTAATATCCAAACATATTGTCATTTATTTTTGACCAACGTACAAAACTTGGTCCGTTCGCCAAAGCACATATCTGTCGAGATGTTTTGCGAAACAGTGAATAAATATATTGGATGAACAGCCGCACTCTATGCATTAGGGGATATTCATGTTGCAGTCTCTCCGAAAAAAAACCCCGGGATGTTTAGGCGATAATTCTGCATATCGTTGAATAAAAAAAAATTCGGACATCATATTTGTATCTATTAAAAGCGTACACTTGTCGGTTTGATGTGCGACCGTACACAGATCGCCCATATTCTCCTAAAACTAGTCAAAACAATTCTGCGACAATGATGGTGTCTCTTCGTGAACGTCCTTGAACCCGTACCCGCGACCATTGTTTTTTTTATGTGTTCCGTGATTGGTAGAATTCATGTATCAAAATTTGAAGACACACGTGATTGAATCATGTGAATGTTAGGCAACTGACGGTGTGTAGGGACGGCAACAGTTCACGGACCATGGGAGTATCAGCAGTACGCAGTACATTGCACGCTTTCTGACAATGAACAGCGTGTTTCTATAGCTACCATGCGAAATCCGGCCTTGATAGTGGTGCGGCATAACCAAAATTTTCATAACAATTGTGCATTTTGTGATAAAAGCATGAAATTTGGTACGAATGTAGATTATTATGATATAAATCAATTTGGATACCGAGCCACCACGGGTTGAGCCTCGTTCTGGTGTGGCGGCCATTTTTAAATATGGCGACCATCAGTCACTATAAAATCCCATAGTTGCTGCTCTACAGATGATTCTGTGGTGAATAAAGGACGTATTTCCATCATAAATGCCTTTTAAGATTACCACTTGCATATTTTTTTGTTTTAAAATCAATTTTTATACCGATCCCTAACAGGTAGAGCCTCGTTCTGGTGTGGCGGCCATTTTTAAATATGACGACCATCAATTACTGTAAAATCCCGTAGTTGCTGCTCTTACGGATGATTCTGCAGTGAATAGTGGATGTATTACCATCATAAATACATATTAAGATTACCATTTGCATTTTTTATTGTTTTATAATTTCATTCTAGCAGTAAAAACGGGTTCTCTTAATAAAGTTATCGACAATATGTTTGCAACAAGGCAAAAGTGGAAGATTCAAAATTGTCAAATTGAATGTTTTATACGATGATCAGCTGTCAGCTGTTCTGTGTAGTTAGACTATCAGAAGGTACTATTCAGAGTTTTTTTATTTTATTCTTATTTGCAATCGTTGGTGCACCAGTTTTAAGCATTTTTAGAGTTGTAGCTGGTACGTGCGACACTCACCAGGTTTTGCAAATAGGCCTAGATCGGCCCATGGCTGTGGTGGGGAGAGTATGATGCGTCCGAGTGTAAAAACAGCCTGTTCCATGTTCTTCCAATGGATGGAGTGTTCTTGAGTAGAAATATTGAATAATGTGCAATATTTTGACATTGATAAATTATCTTTTCTAATTTTTATAAGTTAGCCATTGACAAGTTCTGCAGGGTGTTAAATCACAAGGCCTGACATGGAAAATTGTGCGGGGAATTTAACCCAATCTCTCACTCTTGTTCATCTACATTCACGCGTAGGCCTACATACCAAAAAGCACAATGATATTTGCCAATCATTTTCTTTTTATCCACTTGACACATACACCCAAGACCTAAGCAAGGTAGTGTTGGCTGGCCAATTATCTGATCAAATGGGAACTTTCCTATACATTGAAACAGTGACACTCCAGTCCAGATTGAAACATAAACCTTAGAGATTTTACGCAGTTCAGTATTCAAAATAAATCATTTGCACATTCAGTAACACACAATTACAGAAAAGCTATTACCAAATTTTGAACGTTTTGAACATGTCAGCCCAGCTAAATCTGAAATAATTTATAAAGTATACTGAGTGTAGCGATCAAGTATCAGATACCTGCTTTTAAACTATAGAACATCCTTTGATTTAATTCGTAAAGATTAGAAACGATAATTAGATCGATTCAATATTGGATATATCCTTAAAATATTACTGAAGAATGCCATAAAGTACTTAAGAATGGCTAGCTAAATTTCTGCTTATTTATGAAGTTTAGAAATTATCATTAGAGCAGTTAAATATTGGACATATCGCTATTTTTGTTAATGAAGAAAGCGAAGCTATATGACATATCTTTAGACACTTATGCTAATTTATGAAGTTTAGAAACGATAATTAGAGCAGCTGAATATCAGGTATATCTAGTCCATAATATTTTGTTTATAAAGAAAATCCAGCTTTCTGATATATCTATACAAATTTTTCTTCAGGAACGCCCAGGTAATTTTGATGTAATGTATAATGCTTAGGAACGATTATTGGATCAGCTAAACTGTTGAATTAGCTGTGCTCATTGATACAGTTTAGAAAACAAAACCTTTAAAGGCTCAATTCTGCACCTTGCTTGTCATTCAGTTGGTTGTATAATTCAGTATAATGCCTTTCTTTTTTCATCTCCATTACAGCGAGTAGAACACATACCATAATTAGTTTTCAAAAATTGTTCTGTCAAAAATATTTAATTAGAGTTCCACAAAAGAACTTTTCAGACCAAATCTTACAAAACAAACTTGAATCAAAATAATTTAATATGCGATGCTGATAATATTTTGAGATCACCCGTGACTATGATTTTGGCTGACTTCTGTCATAAAGACGTGTTTGATAAAAATTTATATGTTTCAGGAAATTTGCCGTATCTGTGTGCCCCTAGAAATATGATCCCACTTGCGACTAAATCATATTAAGTTCACTTCATATTTTGAAATACATCTGATACAAACAAAACGGATTTCATACAAGCATTATAGTGCCTTCTGTATTGTGTGGAGCAAAAACAAATGGTAGAACGTAAGATAAACCGTAAATTGAAATGTAATTTTTTTGGGTATTAGGTAAGTCTTGGTCCTATTTCATGAAAACTGTAACGGATATTTGTATATTATAAAAGGTCACCTTAAAGAAAAATAAATCGCTTTACTAATGATACCCCACAACCAGGTTATGTATAAGTTAGGCTTGGCATATGACTTAAAACAAAGACATGTTCGTGGGTCTCGAAATCGTGATTCTGCGGTACCCTTCAACATATGACTGTGACAGCTGTTGCGTCCCAATATTTTTTCAGTTCAAAGTCTATTTCATATTTATGACATGGCCTCGTAGCAAATAAAGCAGATTTCACACAAGGCATTGCCCAAAAGTCTATTTCGTAATTGTGACAGGTTCTTATAGCAAATAAAACAGATTTCATACAAGGCATTACCCTTTATTATATGTCTAGGTTAAAAAATGGTAGAATTTGACGTTTAACAAAAAAGATGCGATTCGCAACACTTTGACTTTACAGTTCCCTTTTCCAATGCTTTTTCTGTTAAAAGTCTCTTTCATATTTTGATATGTCTCCGTAGCAAATAAAACAGATTGCATATAGAGAATTGCCCTTTTTAATATGTTTAGGTAAAAATTGGTAGAATTTGAGATAAGCAGTGACTGTTGACAGTAATTTGCAATATAAAGTTTGGGGTATAGGGTAAGTTTTGGTCATATTTTATAAAAGCTATGGAAGATATTGCATATTAAAATATGTCGTCTAAAAGAAGAATAAAATCCCTTTCCACAAGCTAGGTTATGTAAAAAAGTAAGCTCAGCAGACGACTTACAAGAAGACAGGTTAAACGAAAAGGCATGCGAGTTGGCAATACTGTAATTTTGCGGTACCCTTCAAAGTATGACCGGTAGACCTATAGCATCCCAATATTTTTCCTATCAAAAGTTTATTTCACATTTTGACATGTCCTTCAAGCAAATAAACAGATGGCATACAAAGCATTGCCTTTTGTGTTATGCCAAGGTAAAAAATTGGTAGAATTTCAGATTTTTGGGGTATTGGGTAAGTTTTGGTCCCATTTCATAAAAAAACCTATCGAAGATATTGCATATTACATATGCCATTTTAAAGAGGAATAAATTTACATTCTAATGATATCCGACAAGTCAGATAACGTTAAAAAAACTTAGCAGATGACTTACAAGTGCTACAAGAAAAAAGCACATGGATAGCAAAACGGTTATTTTGCGGTACCGTTCAAAAGTCGACCATAACAGTTATTGCATCCCTATATTTTTTCTGTCAAAATTCTATTTCGTATTCTAGGGATCCCAAGGCTTCTAAAAAGATAGGTTTGTTATCCTTGGGGTGCAAGTAGACCCCTCTGGCCCACGGCCTAACATATCTTGACTGCTTACATAGCGTCATCCTTTTATAGGATCAAATACCGTGCATTTTATGCATAAGAATTGTGTTTTTTGCCTGTATTTACCCGTTTAACAAGTCAGGTGGTGAAGAAAATTTAAAAGAATTTTCAAATAAGTCTTTTCACAGTTTCTTATTGAAATTATTCAACCTAAAGTTACCCAACGACTTATGTAGTTGACATTTACTAGGTGAGAAATACCTGTCTGGCAGCCATTTTGAGAAAAATGGTTGCCATGGCAACGCTTTGGTAGATTTTCAGTGGCTCGGTATCTGAATTTGTTCAGCACATATTAAGACACATCTGAGCCAAGTTTGGTGCTTTTATCACAAAATGCACAATGGGTTTGCCATGCCGCACCACTATGACCAATGTTCCTGTCCTGTCGTAGGATAACTTTCGAGCTGCGTATAGCTACTGTCGAGGTTCAGATATCCGAATCTTTCGTGTTCGAAAGGCTTATCGATTTACAGAAAATGCTAAACTTTTGTTATTAGTTTACATGTACATACCCAGCATACTTACCAGGTTGGAAAATTTCTGTGAGTCGCTCTCACCAGCGGTCGCGAGGAAAATATGCGTCGATATCATTGATCCGCCATGTTTATTGTTTTTTGTACGTCTGGTTTGAAAGTCATAGACTTTCTCAACTGTGAAATTCATATTGCAATTCAATATTTTACCCACGAAGTCACCTGTGCATTTAAATACGTCCATTCGGGAGCAGAAACGTTTACAGACTTTCGATGGTGATAACTAGCTCCATGTCGTGACATGTCTCCAGTTACGAAGTTTATCCTTCGTAAATCGTAATCGACATTAACATTGAACGGTGATCGTGAAGCGTTAAATGAATGTCGGAAAAATAAAACATCAAATGGCTAGACGAGAGAGAGAGAGAGAGTGAGAGAGAGAGAGAGAGAGAGAGAGAGAGAGAGAGAGAGAGAGAGGTGGTTTATGCACTCGCGAACTGATCATGGTCTATAGGATGGATGGATGCTGTGTCGTTTTACACATTTGCGCTGCACAGATATCGAAAATGTACAGATATGCTTTCCCGAAATTTGACTTATTTTATAACAAGAGTAGAACAAAACCAAAAGTGTTGAAGATACTCTTCAGATGCTTGATTCGCAAGTTTGCTAAAGTCATATTATACTTACAGAAAATAGTCGCTACAGTCTTCTCTTCAAAGAAATACGTTCTTCAACACCACGTTTCTTATGATCGGTGATGTTACATTTTATTATTTCTGTTAATAATCTTTTATAGATTAATGCACCACGGTGTTAATTTCAGATTAATTCAACGATTTCAAACCGTAATTATTTTTTTTAGTGAGAGGGCTTTTAGTAGTTCTGTAGACGAAACGATCGGTAATAGCAGAGTATCTTGGCAATGGCACGACGTCTACGAAATCGTTTAGCTGCAGCGGTTGTACATATTGCAGCCCGCGCCCGGGCCCCGGGTAGGCCTAATTCGGAACGTAATAAAGCCGTCAGTTGCAGCGGCGTCGTGCTGTACCTTTGTCATTACTGTTGAAGTACCCCTGTTATTGCTACAAGCATCGCGGGCCGCTTCATGAAATGTTTCTCAGTCTGCTCAGTGTACTAGTCTCGCCGTTATATTCAGTTACGTATAATCTGCTGTTTGCATGTCAACACATTGGCCTGTTTACAACCTCCTGTGCACACTAATCGTGACCGTAATTTACAAAGATATAATCATTCGATCCCGCCCGTGAATGTCAAAGGTGAACAGGATTAACTTGATCCCGGGTATCAAGTCCCTGGCCTTTAACCGGTCAAATCGTCTTGGCATTTTCCCTCATGAAAATGGAATAAATTCCCGCCAGATCATAGAATAGGTTTAGTTTGTCAACAAACCAATGATGACCAATTTTTGCACAGTGATTTCGTCGGGTAGAATACAAACCATTAATTTCGCCTCTGGTCAGTGCCTTTCATAAACCATAAGTTTTCTGGTTAAGGTATTAATCAGTATTTGATGATCAAAGACCCATAAGTTTGCCCGCAAACCTAATTGGAATAAATACTAGCCAGTGTTCTGAAATTTCAATCCAGAAGAATTTGCAGTGTAGGTAATACATTTGCTTTTTTGTGATGCTGCATTTACAAAGAGTGGCGAACATGATATAATTTCCTATATTCAATAATATTTTTGTAATTTGCAGTGATGTAAAGGTTAAAAAAGAATATAAGATCATGAAATTGTGTGTTATTATCTATGCAAGGTGTACGTAGTCAGCACCAGTGACATTTTGAATGAATTGAATGGACGAGAAAGGAAAGTATTGTATTCAATTCATCCAATTTAAGTATGTTCAGATGTCAATTTGTAAACGTTTATATACCCTTGTCAATGTGAATTGAGCTGAAAAAACAAAAATAGTTTTCGTTGTTAATTTTCGTGTGTCGGCATGTTTTATTGATCAATTCTTATTTTTTTGTGAAAAGGAAAAGGCAAATCATGCCTAATGTGTCATTTGAACACGTTATGTTGCTCATGGTGATGGTACGCCCATTGTAATGACCGGGGTCATCTCAGGTCACGCCTGTTTCCTCACTCATGGTATTACTTGAAATCTTGCCACATTCGTGCAAAAACATGATATCGGGTTATTCTCAGCGGATGATCAGTGATTGATAGCCATATATCAGGCAGATATAATACACTGAATTCTTTTCAAGTTTTTTCTTTTTCAAGTTGAAAGCCGAGGTAAAAACTGCGACACCGATCAGTGTCACACAGTCACTGTTTACAGTTTAGATGTGAACGTGCCTCTTGTAGTGTAACTGTAGATACAGTTCCATGTTACATGATTTGAATGGTGATAAAATTTAAACTGTATTTTATCACGACTTTCTTAAACAGAGTATTTTGTTTCTGAGGTACTGATATGCTAGTATTTAACGATCATCTGCAGAGTATTGCATCCTTGCCGCCCAGTGTAAATGTTACTGTCCGCACACAGTTCACTGTACACTCCGGCCGATATCACCTGCAATATATGTACTTATGTGTAATTCTGACTGTTCGTTTAAAACCAGTTTGTCGGTGTCGTAGAGAAAAACTTCATTTCATGAAGTTACCCGGTAATCTAACTATTTAAATCTAATCAATTGGACTGGACAGTCGTACTAACATATCCGTTATTACAAAATTTAGAAGTTTTTATTCATAAATAGGGATGTACAAATTTGAGAATAATCATAAGTAGTGTTAATACAATGCACGTTGAATTGAACTTTTCGACAAAGGTACGAAATGTACATCACAGGAAAACACACATGTTATCTGACAACTTACAGGGATTTTTCGTGATTTGAAGGACACTGATAAGTGTTCAATCATACACCCATGGGCTTTGGTTCAATGCACGGGATATTTCCGAAGCGAGACCGAAGTCTTTCGGAAGACCTCGGATATCTTCAACATACATAACAAGTTTTGTCAACATACATGTAGGAAGTTTTTTCAACACCATTAATATTAATGGTTTGGGGCCAAACCATGGTAATGAAAGCGTAAAACCTTTTCATCATGAAATGTGGTGCAATACTGTGACTTCCCATGGAAAAGTCAGTCCTGTGTAGATTTGTATTAGGATGAAATTGTGTGAAAAGTAATGAAGCTAATATGTGGTAGGTGTTATAATGTTGTGCTGTAATTCATTGAGTAAACAGCTCTATTGTGTGTGTTATCCAAGTACTTCATGTGTCTGTACAAACAAGGTGAGCGTATCAGACAGTGAAATGGTGAACTCAATTGAAAGGCCTCTACCACAACTTCAACAGCCGTAGCTTTCTGCTTAAATCAGTTTTATCCATGAGCAGATTTGTTTCTGATGATGTCACTCATTGCATCTTTTTATCTGCTGTAAACCTGATCCTTGGTAATTAGAGGCATCCAAGGTAGGGGATGTGAATTTGTTCAAATCAAGATGACTGTCAAGACATTGATGTGGAGCATGGCTGTTCTCTGAATTCTTGACCATGTGATCAGATTTCAAAAATAGTGTGAAATGTGAAATAAGCAAAAATCAAATTTCTGCCAATGAATGTTACTTGAGGATGAGTTTCATTATCCAGTGACAAGGTAGCGTTTCAATTATTATTAAAAAACATTGGTAAGCTGCCCCCTTACACATGCAAATGTTTCAAATACTTGTTTTTCGAAGTTTTTATCGTGCTACTTATGTACATACATTTTATTAATACAAATGTACTCTTTATAAATAACTTAAAAATTAAGTGCGTCAAGGTGATATGAAAATAGCATGAATATGGGACTGGAATAACAACAATAATAATAATAATAATAATAATAATAATAATAATAATATTTATTACTTTAAAAACGCCTTCCATGAATGGAACATCTCAAGGCGCCTCACAAAACACAATCAAAAAACCAAAATTACAACAGTAAAAAACTGAAAATCACAATTGAACAAAAATTACAAGAGTGAAAAAAAAAAAAAACTGAGAGTCACAATTAAATAAAATGAAAAGACAGTCGCTGATTAAAAATTACACAATGTCATTCTTAAAAAGATAGGTCTTGAGATTTGACTTAAAAAATAAAATTAGGAGACGTTCTGACCCCAAAAGTCAGTTTGTTCCCCAAACTTGGGGCACAGACAGCAAAAGATCGCTCGCCATAGTATACTGTGTTACAGATCGGTTGATGCAAAGTTAGTACCCTTCAGTAGTTGAACGCAGCAAACGGCCAGGAGTGCGGATATTAAGTAAATCCATTAAATGGACAGGTGCCATGCCATGAACAACTTTATATGTCAAACATAGAATTTTGAATTCTGTCCTCTTATATACAGGAAGCCAGTGTAAACTAGACAGTATTGGCGTAATGTGTTCTGTCTTTTTGGTTCTAGTGAAAAGCCATGCCGCAGAGTTCTGAATTAGTTGAAGTTTTTTCATTTGATGACTAGGGAGACCAAACACTAAACCGTTACAATGGTCAAGTCTAGATGTGATGAAAGCATGTACCAATTTTTCAGTTGAATTCTGATCAAGAAAATTACGAATTTTACCAATTTTCCACAATGCAAATGATGCTGATTTGCAAAGACTGGTTACATGAAATGACATAGATACTGATGCATCAAGCATAATACCAAGGTTACGAACTATAGGTGACGAGTGAACGCTGACTTCTCCCACCTGCAAATTACACTCACTGACCGGCCCCCATAAGCAAACCTTGAAGAAAAAAGGAATTACTTCAGTTTTACCTTCATTAAGTGCTAACATGTTGTCACCCATCCACTGACGAGCATCACTAATACAACCCTCAATTTGAGTAATGGGAACAAAGTCACGGGAGCAAGTTATATACAGTTGAGAGTCGTCAGCATAAAACATAGAATGTAAGCCATGCCTGACAATAATATGCTCAGGGGGTGCTACATATAAACTAAACAGTATCGGTCCTAAGACCGAACCCTGGGGGACACCACATTCAACCAGCTGTGCCTCCAATACCGCCGACCCAACACAAACTCTCATTGTTCTATCCTTCAAGTAAGATTTAATCCACTCAAGCACAGTACCATCAATTCTAAACCTACAGCGTAGCCTATGTATTAAGATATTGTGGTTGATGGTATCGAAAGCAGCAGACAGGTCAAGAAGAATGAAAATTACGTCATTACGTCTGTCTAGAGCACGCAGCACATCATTCTGCACACGCACCAATGCAGTCTCTGTACTATGAGCCTCGCGATAAGCCGACTGAGACTTAGCATATAAATTGTTATTACATAAATATGAATTAATTTGAAGCAAGGCTGCCTTTTCAATCAGCTTAGATAAATAGGGCAAATTAGAGACAGGCCTATAATTTTTCAATGCATTACTGTCAAGACCTGGCTTCTTAAGCAATGGTCGAACAATGGCAGATTTACATGAATGGGGAAATATACCATCAGCGAGTGAAGATAGTAGGGGCACTCTGATACAAACACTGTTTTAACAAAAAAGCTGGCATTGGGTCAAGCTTAGAGGATTTCACTGGTAAATTACTTATTAATTTCACTACAGACTCAATAGATATTATCTCAAAACAACACAAACTAAAACTTAAAAATGTCAAAGGGTCTGATGGTTGAATAAATGGCAAACTCTTGCGAATTCTATCAACCTTTGATCGAAAGAATTCTGAAAAAACATCTGGTAACATAGCAGGTCAATATCAGGTTTAATCAAAGCCAATGCTCCCTTCGTACCAATGATACTATCAATGATGCGGAAAAGAGTTTTAGTATCAGCACCAACAATACGGTCTCAGTGATAGGTAGCATGAGCATCCCTCAGTTTACTCACATACACGCAACGAGCAGATTTAAAAATCTGTTCATCTACAACAAGTCCGTTTTTTTTCCATCGTCGCTCCAATCGCCGAAGATCCTGATGTGCTCTGATGAATGCTTCTGTAAACCAGGGAGCACGGGCTTTGTCCAAAACTGTTAACGTTTGTGAACAACTGGTGCAAGATCGTCCATAACTCCGATTAAAGCACTATTGTAAGAATTTACAATGTCAGTTGGACAACAGTCACTCATTGAAATTACCGATTGCAGCGATGGCGTAAGTTTTTGTTGGAGTTCCAGTATATTGATGTCCGCAAGCTTTCTTGAAAACCTAGTTATTTTTAGTGGGAGTGGTCGTGTAAAAGCAGTCAAAAAATGAAGTGCCGCATGGTCAGATGGCAAAAGCCAGTCACATCTGATGTAGAAACACACAGGTCAGCTTCCCTAGTGATGATTAGATCCAGAGTGTGACCCTTACTGTGAGTAGGACCAATCACATGCTGAGAGAATGATATGCTTATTAAACTTAATGAATTGTTTTGTTTCTTCTACAGCCTGGTGCCGGCAGGAGCCATGCTGATAATCAGCGTACGTCAGTTGACAATCCCGGTTTGGGTGGTTCTAGAGAGGCAAAACACCCAGTATCATATATATCTGTGGACAGTGATCGATACAATAAGAGTTTGCTACCATACAATAGTATCCTATGTGAAAGTACCTTAAGCAACTTACATTTAAGCAACCTATTCATAAGTGAACCATCCATAAGCAACCTTTACAACAAAGAATGTTATGTACCACAAAACAGTGCACAAATACAGTCAAACAGTAGCATACTGCCTACAGATCCTTTTTTACTGCAAAGTAAAACTATTCAGGTTGTGACTGAGAAAACTTATTGTCAGAACCTTCAGTGGGAAAGTTACACTATAGATCATGTTATCCAAGCCAGTATTCATCGAGGATGTCCTGTTTTTCACGATTCTTCAAGAGGTAAACAATGCACTTGTAATGCCCTAGAGTATACTTGTGTGTATGTCAAGACAAGCATTCATTAACATGTGAAGACTTGAATTGCATTTTACATATTGGCGACAGTTTATACAGAGAAACGTTCAGTTACCTGCAGGCCAGCAATAAATTTAATTCAGACATTTAAATATTTAATGAATTGCCAAATATTGTACACATGGAGTCTTTGCAGCACAATATAGAGAAACGCAAGCAGTATTTTGGGTTGTTAGATCATTTCACAGATATAGATGTACCAGACTGTTTACATTTCAAGGACGCTATTACTAAAGCTTTCAATTCCAGTAACACTTTGTTGTTGATGACAGGTGGCTATTGTATGGCTCTTTCCAAACACCACAGTGGCAACTATTATATATTTGATTCACATAGTTGTAACTCAAATGGCTTGCAAAACATTGATGGCTCAAGTGTTGTAATATTCCTTGACACACAAAATGCTCTGATTAATCATTTGTATTCCCTGTTTGATAACTTGCATTTGAATAAAATGACAGCATATGAGCTTCAAGAAGTGATCATTCATGCTAATAATTCAGCACATCAGGCTCAATAGCAACATGACAAACATGTGGAACTTATGGTTAATTATTTTAATTTTCAGACACAACAACTATCTTCTAAAAAGAATGCTTAAAGGTTAGACAGCTATGAAGGTAACATGAACAGTACTGTGTCATCTGTACATAAAAAGCTTTCAAGTAAACTGTATGCGAAAAAATATAAACAGAAAAGAAGACAAAACCAGTCATTTTTGGCTGGTGAACGCGTAAAAGATAAATTAAGAAAAGCTCTGAAGAGGCAAAATCAAGATTTTAGAAAGACTGAAAACGTTCAGTTGAAATTGCATATGCAACAACAGAGATTAAATCCCCAATTCAAACACAAAGAACGTTGTCAACAACAAGTACAAAATCCAGAGTTCAAAGAGAGAGAATAACGCAAACTACGGTCACACATAACTGAACTTCGAGAAAATCCAGTGTTCAAAGAGAAAGGGAAACTGAAATTGCACTCACAGATGAAATACTTGCGTCAAAATCCAAACTTCAGACATCCAGAAAAGGAGAGGCATAAAATATGCATTGAGAATTCCAAATGAGACTTAAAGAGAAATTAAAGACCAAAATCTCCATGAGGTCTCTTCGCAAATGTCCTGAACGCTGAGAGACGGCAGCAACAAAGTTATAAAAGCTCCCAAAGGCAGAGTGTTGTTTTTCCAACAGAAAGAGAAACATATGAAACGAAAAGCACAAGACATTAAGCGTTTAAAGGCAGGGGGAACCTATAAATACCCTCTATCTCCCTGGGCATTCATAATCCAACAAGAGTGGCACATGGTAACAGCGTAAACGAATGCTCCCGAAAATCTGGGGCTTTCAACAGTCATGGCGTAAATAAGAGCACTTTTCCAACATATTACGTTTTTTTAATACTTGTGGCATCACCTTGTTGGCGAAATTCTCTCATTGTTCCTTTTTAAGTGTGTATTTGATGGCAAAACAGCTTCGATGCTCTGTTGGAACCGTCCAGCAAACAATAGATGAAAGAATTCAAACAGCTGCCAATCACGAGGGGACGCGTAAAGGTGCAAACGATCAAACATTTGTTGTGTACATCAGATCGATTACGATTCTTACTACTGAGCAAAATACTTGACCAACGGTTACTAAACACGAGCCTCAGGTGAGTTCAGACACAAACGGACTGCTTCATGGTTTCAAGCAGATTGCCTCTCCCTGTTTGTTTGTGGATCTGTGTACCTGTAGGCCTATGAATGGGTGATCTGTATGTTGACCTGCAGTACGATATTTTATGATAGATCTCTTTTGGAACTATGTTGTAGCCCAGCCCTACGTACGATGCCGTGTGTTCCTAGTCTGGTTCCCTGACCCATTTTCCCGGTAGAGGGCGTGGGGAAATATAGGGTCAGGTACCAGCTAATGTAAACATGGACGCTATTGGGTTAAAATAAAACAAGCTGTGATTGGATGAAAGTAACACCTGTAACTTTTTCTCATCTTTCTTAGGTTTCGCACTTTCAGGCTCACTTGACACCAACTTCTTGTTTGTACCATAAAGCCGTGGAGGTAGAAAGAAAGACTCTCTACCTCTATGATTTAGCCACTGTGACTTAGCACACCTCTTAATACTTTTAGAACGTCGACATGATACCTGGCATTTTTCACGAAATTCGGACACCATTCTATCCATCGAAATCAATCGTCTTTCACAGTTCCAACAAAGTTTGCTTTCAATTAGCTGTGATATCGCAGCAGTACTTGTGGCGTGTATCGAACGTGCTCGGGTCATTGGGGTCACGCCACAGTCGGCAATGACCTCAATGACCCTAGCGCGTTCGATACACGCAACAAGTACTGCTGCGATATCACAGCCAGCCTTCAATCACCTCTATTTCCCCGTACTTCTGGATTAATCCTTTCAGTTTATGTTTCCCGTCTTGTGTGTCAATGTTTTTGCAAACATAATTCTGATCCAGTCGAATTTTGACCGGCGTTTTCTTGGTAGCAGCCATATTTGTTGTAGCATATTCTGTCAGGTGACTAACCTCCGCCATCTTGAACAAAATTCTGTTCAAGATGGCTACCCGGTACCTGACCCTATATTTCCCCACGCCCTCTACCGGGGAAATGGGTCAGGGAACCAGACTAGTGTGTTCCAGGCGTTATACAGCCTCCCACCACAGCTCTGCTGATTGCTGTGGACAAAACCGGCAACATGCGGATGCAATTCTGACGGAGCACGAAAACAACTACTTTTCAAACTGCTTTCGGCCGAAATCAACTCGATTCCGATCTATTCAGCGTACCAAAATCACTCAACCGCTTACAGACTGCGAAAAAATGCTCTCGTGACGTCCAAAACCGTTGTTTTTCCGGCGATGCACGGTCAGGGCCCATGCAGTGGTCGGCTATTGGATACGTTCATGCCACGATTATACAGGTGCCCATGAACTGCATTATTTCCTGTCGTGTCGGGGCGATGGAACTCTAAATCGTGATTGATTCATCTCTGTCGGATTGCACCAAAAAGAGACATTTGACATAAATTATAACATCAAATGTTGACTGTTCAGAATGAAACATGACGAAAGGTTTGAAGATCGCTGTGATGTCGTTCTTCTCTATACGTTTTTTGCTCACGTGTTTACACACGTGAGCATATGTCGCAGCGATGTCTGTCTGTCTGTGTGTCCGTGTGTCTGTCTGTCTGTCTGTCTGTCTGTCTGTCTGTCTGTCTGTTGGTCCGATATCTCAAAAATGGCTCATCAGATCAGAATCAAATCTGGTACATAGATTCAGTTAGCAAATGGCAAGAACTGATTAGTTTTTGGTGGGTGTGGCTTTCATACTTTTTGCTCATTTGCATAATTAATGATTTTAGAAAAAAAATTAAAAACGACTACACACAATTTGATGAGATTTGTTACAAATGTTGATCACACCAGGATATATCAGCAGTGGGAACCATAAAGGGGTGACATGAAAGATAAAAGCTAATTTGCATATTTAATGAACTTTCCTAACTAGGGATATGTGTCTGATTTGACTTGATCAAAATTAACCAAACTTGGTATGTATATTAAAGATACAGTGATTTAACATTATTGAAAGTCATTAAGCGTTTTAGCTTCAGCTAATTTTCTAATTTGCATATTTCATGAACTTTGTTAACTAGGGATATATATTTGAAATGACTGGACCAAAGTTGATGAAACTTGCTACATGTATTGAAGCCACTATGATACAATATTTTTGAAAGTCATTAAGCATTTTTTCTTCAGCCAATTCCGAATTTGCATATTTAATGAACTTTCCTAATTAGGGATATATATCTGAATTAACTTGAATGTAGTTGTTGAAACTTGCTATATACATCAAAGATACTGTGATATCATATTATTGAAAGTCAAAAGACATTTTTATTCCAGCCAAAACCTAATTTGAATATTATATGAATTTTCATAATTAGGGATATTTATCTTAATTGACTTGATCAAAGTTGATGAAACTTGCTATTACATTAAAGACACTATAATACAACATTATTGAAAGTCATTAAGCATTTTCTCTTCAGCCAATTCCTAATTTGCATATTTAACGATCTTTCCTAGAGGTATATATCTGAATTGACTTGACCAAAGTTGACAAAATTTGCTACACATATTACAGATACCATGATACACCATTATTGACAATCATTAAGCATTTTTACTTAAGCCAATTCCTAATTTACATATTTAATGAACTTTGCTTATTAGGGATATATACCGGGATTTACTTGATCAAAGTTGGCAAAACGTGCTATGTACATTGATGATTATACCAGGTACTAGGTTAAAACAATATCGAAAGTCATTTCACATTTTCATGTCCGCTAATTTATAATTTGCATATCTAATGAGCTTTCACAGCTCGGCATATATGGCTTGAAGGACTTGGCCAACAGTAATTACACTTGCTACCGGTATATAAAGTGGTGATACAATAAGAGCAGTCAAATAACCATAATATTTTTATTTTAGCTAAGTACATATTTGTATACTTCATGACCTTTTAGAAGTAATCGGCGGTGATTATTGTTCATTATGTTGATGATAATAATTTCAATGAAGTTGCAAATATGTGGCAACGGTTTAAATTTACACACAACTTCAATATATAATGAAACACGTGAGCATTTACAGTTCATATCTGGTTCTGAGCTTGTTTTTTACTAGATTTCTCTAATATTATGTGACGTTTTTGTGAAATCTTAGTCAACTTTTCTTTCCCAACCAGGGCACAACATTGCCTTTTCAAATTTCATAGTAACCTAGGATTCATTTAATTCGAAGATTGATAGACTCTTATCTTTTTCCTCGATTGTCTGTGACTGATTTTGCTATCCCGATATCAATATTGCATTCGCATTTAGGCCTCTTTAAGTTACGTCATTCACTGAAATAGTTTTCGGACGAAAGCTAGGAAATACGACAACTGCTGAGGAATAGTCGGCAAAATTTACAGAGACAAACAATAATAATTATGGTCATTTGTCGCAGCGATTTCTGTGTGTCTGTGTGTCTGTGTGTCTGTGTGTCTGTCTGTTGGTCAAAAACGGCGGATCAGGTCAGAATCAAATCTGGTACATAGATTCAGTTAGCAAATGGCAAGAACTGATTAGTTTTTGGTGGGTGTGGCTTGCATACTTTTTCCTCATTTGCATAATTAGTGATTTTAGAAAAAACGGATATTCATTAAAAACAAATGCACACAATTTAATGAGATTTGCTACAAATGTTGATCACTTCAAGATATATCAGCAGTGGGAAGCATTAAGGGGTTACATGAAAGATAGTTGCTAATTTGCATATTTAATGAACTTTCCTTATTAGGGATATATATCTGATTTGACACGATCAAAATTAACCAAACTTGCTACATGTATTGAAGATACTATGATACAATATTATTGAAAGTCATTTAGCATTTTCTCTCCAGCCAATTCCTAATTTGCATATTTAATGAACTTTCCTAATTAGGGATATATGACTGATTTGACACGATCAAAATTGACCAAACTTGGTATGTATATTAAAGATACTATTATTTAACATTATTGAAAGTCATTAAGCGTTTTAACTTTAGCCAATTCCTAATTTGCACATTTAATGAACTTTGCTAATTAGGGATATATATTTTAATTGACTGGACCGACATTGATGAGACTTGCTACATGTATTTGGAGCTACTATGATACAACATTTTTGAAAGCCTTTAAGCATTTTACTTCAGCCAATTCCAAATTTGCATATTTAATGAACTTTCCAATTAGGGATATATATCTGAATTAACTTGATTGTAGTTGTTGAAACTTGCTATATACATCAAAGATACTGTGATATAATATTGAGGGTCAAAAGACATTTTTACTTCAGCCAATTCCTAATTTGCATATTAAATGAATTTTCATAATTAGTGATATTTATCCGAATTGACTTGATCAAAGACTTTTAGTTAACCTTCAAGAGACGTGTAATCTGAAATATTGTAAGAAATAATAGCGAAATGAAAAAGTTCAGTCAGCGGGTTTTTCAGATGTATTTTTCATTTTACGATGTGGCGAATTACCTTGATTTCCCATGGAAAACAATGGCGTCTAATGTACCGAACAGGTTACACACTTCTCTCAGGTTCAAATTTTTCAAGTCTGAACCAATGATGGTGAAAAGCGACACGGCTATCCTTCGATTCATATAAAAAATCCTGTGGTTTTAGATTTTTGAATTTATTCACGAAACTTGTTTTATTTGCATTTTATTTATTCCGATCACTGAAATATACTCTTGCCGGGAATAAAATGGCGATCTGACGGCATTTGCATACACAGAACAAGGGTCTCAAATTTGCGCATTGTAATCAGTAAGCGTCTTTTATGTTGTACAGACCAAATACCTGTAAAGTTGTCGTAATTTACACAAAATTTTAGCGAGTATGAACTGTGAAAATTCCAGTAAACTGAAAAAATAACACAAAACGGAGGCAAACAAACGCAGTGTCTCCACTGCAATCGTGCAGTGAACGTTATCGATCGATATTCTTTTGTCGGAAATTGATACATTGTTGTCTTGCATACTTGCGGGTTGTTCCCGGCTCACGGTAATGGCAAACTAGGCCAAAGCGCGCCAAAATACACTGAAACGTAAAAGTATCACAAAAACTGAAAAAAGTGTCGTCAATTTCATTTAAGTACAAGAAACCAACAGAAACCTTGATGTTATGGTGAATACGTCAAAATATACGGGTTATTTTGGAAATATTCATGGCGTGACCTGAATAACACGAGCAGCACCCAAGCAGATTTCGATTGATAATCTATTGAAAATAAATTGATACAATGTTCGCCGTTATCAATAGCGACCGGCCAATAGCGCTGTGCAGTAGGAATTATGCTTCGCGGAGAACTGGACACTAAGACATACTTTTGGGCCGCAGTGAATTGCGGTAGGAAGGGTGGGTCCACTATCCTTCAAAGGTGTTGATCTGAAAAATCTTCACTGTGCTCCAACTTCTACACGTAGTTCTATGGGCTTTCCACTGTCCCTTGTTACGAGCTATAATCAAAGTGCGTCAAACTACGAATATTTTCACGTGTGGAGTTACAGATATCGGTGAAGTACTGGGTACATTGATTTTGTTCAAAACCACTGCCAATTTGTCCTCCTGTTGTTTTTTGTGTCCCTAATGTCGACTGGCTCTATGTGCGTACAAACATAGCAGCCAGGATTAAGATTTCCTAGATAAATAGATACACTCATAGTTTATTCCGCCCCTGACGCAAAGATACACACAGGTTTACATGTGCCACTCCTTGGCCCTGGGATCGATTTCCATACCTTTAAGGAACAAAGAAAGATACGTTATTGAAAGCAGTGGTGAAGCAACAGACTGTTCAGAAAATACTGAACTGAATACAAGCTGACCAGACAACCGCACAGGGCAAGAAACAAGATACTTTGATGATTGTAATCAGCACTTGCATGGAAAGAAATTGAAACATCGTCATGGTGAATTATTACAAGACTGCATTGATAGTTTCCAGAAACATACATCTCAAGGACCCATTTATGTCTGTTCATCGTGCCATCAAACATGGTTCAGAAAGTCTGTAATTCAAGCTGCCAAATTAGCCACACATTCTGCCAATGCATGTCAATACCTGACTGACTATATCTCTGTCAACAATACAGAATGGGTTTGTAATACATGCTATAGATCTATATCTGCAAGAAAAGTCCCAAAACTGTCTATAGCCAATGGAATGAATTTTCCCAATATACCATCAGAATTACATTTACACAAATTAGAGGAATTGTTAAGTGCTTTGAGAATTCCTTTTATGCATTTGTGCAACTTGCCCCGTGGAGGTCAAGGATCATTATCTTGTCCTGTGGTGAATATCCCATCAGATATAAACCCTACCATCAATATGCCATCAAGAATGCTTAATGAATCTGCAACTATACCAGTCAACTAAAACGAAAGTTATCATATACACGATGCGAATTTACTGAAAATATCAGACCCAACAAAGTGATGCAGGCATTTGTGTGGCTTATGGAAAATAAATATTCTGTACCAAAATTCGGGTATTCAAATTGATGGTACATTGTTCCAGAAAATCAATGATAATACAGATACTGACATGGCAGCCTTCATTGAGAATACAGACAGCGCATCCAAACCGTAAGTAGAGTCTGATTCTGACACTGATTCTACTGGTAGTGATACACTCAGTGATGTTGATCCTAAAGAGGGTGCTGTTGCTAATATGGATACTTTACTTGATGATACAAATATCTCTAATCAAATGTTCACATTTGCACCTGGTGAAGGACAAAGACCTTTCAGCTTATTTGCTGATACAGATGCAGAATATTTAGCTTTTCCTACCATATTCTGTGGACAACGTCGACTCATTGATACATAAAATATAGAAAATAACAGAAAATAACTCTCATGTATAATACAGTGACATTTGTAAATGGGACGTTCTTAATGTGGACACACGCGTTGCTAATTGCGTACCAAATATATCTTTTAAACTGAAGAAATTGCAGATCAAACCATTCCATGATAAAGTATACCTTGCATTACGGCATTGTAAAAGTGAGGGTAAAGTTACAAAGTTGCTGACCTATTAAACCCTGATAAAGTGACAGAAATACTCAGACTTGATGACAGTTTAAATATATATTCAGAGATTTGCGTAATTCACCACCTTACTTGGAAAAAAGGAAAAAGGATGTGTTTGCTATGATCAGACAACTTGGTTTATTGACATGGTTCTATTCCCTCTCAAGTGCTGACACTAGATGGTTTGACCTTCACCGCATACTAGGCCTTCTTGTTGATGGCAAACACTATACTGATGATGAACTGAAAGCAATGGATTGCGCTACACAGACAAGGTTACTGCAATCAGACCCTGTCACTTGTGCTTGATTCCTTGACCTCGGAATAAATGTATTCATAAAGACTATACTCAAATGTCCACATGAACCAATAGGCAAACTCCCTGATTACCTCTACAGAGTTGAATTCCAACAAAGAGCGTCTCCACGCATCCATATATTAATGTGGATTGAAAACGCACCAAACTATCAGCAAAACACACCCGCAGAAGTTATCACTTTCATTGACAAATATATGTCATGTTCTTCAAATGTACCAGGAAAAATAATTGAACTACTTAACCTGCAAACTCATAAACACTCAAAATCATGCAGGGAAAAAGGTAAACCCATATGTCGTTTTGGCTCTCCAATACCTCCAATGTCAGAGACAATGATTCTCACACCATTAGATAATGATGATACAGTTGACAAAAAGAAATACAAAGAAATTTATGAAAACATCAAAGAAAAACTGGATGATGTGAAAGAAGGAAAATCTGTAACCCTGGGTTGGTAACTCTGTTAGTGGACAGAATTGTCCCAGAGGTTATCGTTCGCCCAGTTAAAGCGATGAAATTCGTTTCTTCGCTTCCATAAAGTGTGTATGTGCGATGTATGATAGTGGGCATGCGTGCATGAGTGCTTCACGAACTCTACAACGTGTTGAGCGGTCTCAGTCAGAAAAATGTAACAACTTAGCCGGCTATTGAACCACTCTTTTTTGGGAGTGGAGATTTAGCCGAGCGGTTCTCTCTGTGGCCTCTCAGCTAGAAAAACTGATGCCGTATGTTGTGCATTCGAATCCGATTGAAAACTGGCCGTATTTGCCATTTTTTGTCAAGTGAATTACATATTAGTTATGAAGAATACATTCTAACTATTAACAGTTCACTACAAAGAGTCACAATATTCCTGAAACGAGACCCTTGTGACTTGCGTGTCAATGCGTACACGAAACCATTACTACCACAATGGGGTGCCAATCATGATCTTCAGTTTGTGTTAGATCCATATGGATGTGCCGTGTACATCGTATCATACATTAGTAAGCCACAAAGAGGCATGAGTGCATTACTTGACCAAGCATGCACAGAAGCCAGGCGAGGTAATATGGAACTCAAGGCACAAGTCAGACATATTGGCAATAAATTCTTAAACAATGTTGTAATCAGTGCTTAGGATGCTGCTTACATGATACTACAAATGCCACTAACCAAAGGCACTAGACAAGTTGTATTCATTAATACATCAGTTCCACATGAAAGAACACTTCTACTAAAAAGTAAAGCTGCCCTTGAAAACACACCTGCTGATTCCATCGACATAGAAAGTGATGATCTCATCAAACGTTATGCTAGAACACAGTCCCTCCACAAAACGGTCAAGAAACGCCACCAGTTTCTTTTGTTATGGTCTGGGTTTCGATTGGGCTTTCTGTTGATTTTACTGATGGGAATAATCCCGGATTATCACGCGTGCGGCGGGAGGTGTTAACAGTTACGTGCATAAAATTATCGTAAGCAGAAACTTAATTCTCCCAGAATGCATTCTGATTATTGTCTGCGCATGAGTCTAAAGGCCAAAGTTTGTTTACATCTGCCTGCCGTGGAGTCATGCAGCGTGAACTATGTACAAGTTCGGAGACGATTTCGTCAATTTTGACGACTCCCATGTTGATTGGGACTTCATTTTGGAAGATAAAAATCCTTCGTCGACACATACTGCTATGAAACCCAAGCCTTGCGTGGTCTTCCAATGTCCACAGTGTAGCAACCAATACAATCAGTTTGTATATAAATACCCATCGATGGATTGACCACGGTCTCTCGTGGGTAACATACGAAACCCACACACGACATGATTTGTATCTCACTTGATCCTTAATCAGGAAAATCCATGGCAGAGAGTTTGGCACCAAGGCTTGGGGAGGTCATGTCACCAAAATGTCGCGACACTTGTAGGGTTTCTAGATTCTCTAAATTTGGCGGTCTGAGAATTCGAAAGATCGACAAAATCAAAACATTGGGTTCGGCAGTAACTTGTGTCTTTAAGAAAGAACAGATTCCGTCATGAACCTGATTGCCTACTTTTGAGAAGACTGAACGATCGGTAGGGCCGCACTTGACACCTCTGAACGATCGATAAAGGAGAAAAAAGGGTCGGAAAAAACGTTGCACTATTACCAATGGGTCGACGCACGGTCGACGGGAGCACCTTGCAAAAACAAGGTTATCGTAAGAGTTCCTTGATTTCGTGCATTGAATTTTGTTGAAAACGATCAAAAATTTCTAATCGAACTATCAAAGTTTGGAACTGAGGAATTATCATGTTAAATCGATATCAAAAGGGAGTTAAGGAAGACATTTTAGGATTTTCCCATGTAATGCAGATACGACTCGTCGATCCCAAGCGACGCCATTTTGTTTTCAGTTGAAAATATAAACGCGGCAAAAAAGACTAGTTTTCTTGTCGAATTAGGTCTCAAAATAACAACACAACACGATTCCCTATTTTTTCGAAGTCTTTGCCTTGTCAGGAGGTGCATGACTTACTTTTTTGATGAAAGGTGAAAAAACAAATGGGGGAGTAAAATTCACAGTGTTTCCGAAATGCATGGCGTCGGTCAAGATCACCTCATGGCTGAACTCAGCCATAAAATATCATCCAAGATTTCTCGATAGTGACCTAGATCTTTAAGAAACTGTTTTACTCATCTTCTCACCAGTCTTCAAATACATGCGAAACAGTGCAGAAAGATGAAAATAAAGTAGCTTGATTGACTGAAAATCGTAGGATACCGGAGCAGGACCGTGTCACAAGACGCCACTGAAACAAGACGCTAACTTGCCTATGACGTCATTCGCTTCCTGCGTCCACCGCAACGCGGACTGTTGCAACTGTGTAGGTGATTAGCACCTTTGAACAAAAGCGTTTCTTGACCGTTTGTGGAGGGACTGTGGCTAGAAGACCAAAAGCATCGGAAAATTGGTGCCTTGCAGATTATTCATTCAAACTGAAAGTAAAATATCCAAAAACTGGCACAAGTCACCCACCAGATGCAAATGATGACAATCCAGATATTCTCAGTGAATCAGACTCTGAAATGGGAAAAAATATTACACCGGATAAAGCAAAGATAAATGTCAACCTTAGAAATGGAATTACAATACAAGAACTAAAAACTCCTCGTGTAATACGCTGTGTCAAGTACAATAAAAATGAAAATTACTGTCGAGAGAAATTATTACTGTACGTGCCATGGAGAAATGAAACTGTAGATTTACTGTGTGGCTGTGACACTTTTCAAGATGCCTATGAACTTAGTAAGCATATTATTGCAAGTAATGCAGTAGATTATGAACACTATACAGAAGAGTTGGAACAAGCAAAGCAAGCTGCTGAACAGTGTAATGTCGATGATACTGATGTATTTAACCAGATTGCACCAAATGCACAGCAGACAGAAAATGATGACTAACAAACAGGTTCAACGCTAAGTGAACACTACATATACTTTGATCCTGACAAACCTGAACATGCCATATATGATATAGGTATTGACGTTGGTCTAAGGACTACCTATACAATCAATGATGACCAAAATACTGTACCTGGGCGTATCCCTGATGACCAATATTATGCACTTGTGAGATCTTTAAATTTAAAGCAGAAATAAATATTCCATCATGTTCTAAAATCAGTAAAGACGAACAAAGATTCTTTACGTATATTGATCACAGGGGGTGCTGGTACAGGAAAATCTGTTGTAATAAAAGCAATTTTTCAAGCTTTACATCGATATCTGTGTTCAACTGCTGGAGAGAATCCTATGACTGTAGATTGTTGTTGTATGCACCCACGGGAAAAGCAGCATATAATATCAATGGAAGTACAATACATTCAGCATTCACAGTACCAGCGAATCAAGGGTACAAATACAAACCGCTAGACAGTGACCAACTGAACACACTAAGAGCTAAATATCGAAACCTATCAGTTGTTATCATAGATAAAATCGGCATGGTTGGACATCAACTCTTCAATTTCATTAATTTGCGCCTTCAACAAATCAAAGGCAACAATCTATTATTCGGTGGTGTTTCATTGATAACTGTTGGTGACTTGTATCAACTAAAGCCTGTCATGGATGGCTGGATATCCAGTGGCTTAACAAGAGAGTATGGACCACTGACAACAAACTTATGGCAGGAGTATTTCACTATGCATGAATTAACTGAAATCATGAGACAAAAGGATGATTTACAATTTGTACAACTACTCAATCGACTCAGAGAGGGAAACAACACAGATCAAGATATAGCTGAGTTGGGGCAACGTTCTGTTCATCCAAGTAATCAAACATGCAATAAATCAGCCCTCCATTTATATATTACCAATGATAAGGTACTAGAACATAACACTGAGGTATTAGCAAATGCTACTACATGCAAACTTAAAATCCCTGCAATGGATACAATTACAGGTGATGTGTCACAGAAAATAAAAGCACAAATCCTGAAAACGATTCCCAAAGATTCATCCAAAACATACGGTTTGTTATCAGAAGCACCCATAGCTATCGGACACAGGTATGATATCACTGCTAATATTGATATTGGAGATGGCATGACCAATGACACTAGTTGCACAGTGCACAAAATAGACCACAGAATGACAAATACATCCAACAACAGACCAAGTATAATATGGGTTGATTTTGATGACAAACATAATGATCTTTTAAGGAGACAAAAATACAACCACCTATATCAAGATAAGATGAACACAGAGTGGACGCCAGTATTTGATATTAAACACCAGTTTTCTGTTATTAGATAATATAAATATGTCGTAGTGATGAGAATTCAATTTCCAGTGAGACCTGCTGCTGCAAAAACAGTTCACAAATCTCAAGATGCAACAGTAGATGAGGTCATAATCAACATGGCTGGAAGAAAAACTGACCACATACATTATGTTGCTATAAGCAGAGTACATCAATTAAGTGGCCTTCACATTAATGACCTCAATAAAACTAAAATATTAACACTGCGGCGACTGCTTCCTTTCTACTAAGGTTTGCACGACCTCGCTCAGCCGTCGGATCTCGCGAACATCTGGTTTTTATCAATAACCAGACGATCTGTTCTCTTGAGAACGATGCATGAAATATTGGGCAAAGTGAGAAAATACCTCAATGTGTAGCAACCTGGGGTGTTCGTTATTTACATATCAAAGAAAAAATGCATTTCATGAATTTATTATCTGAATAGAATCATGAAATACATATGAAAAATGAAGTGCGAGTGAATGTTATTTGTCATCGTCGGTGTTTACTGTTTCTCTGCCTGGGAAACATGCGTCTGTTCGTGTGACCTCAAAGTGTTTATACTGTACGCAAACATTAGAAATTTTAGACGGCACATCTGTAGCCGCTGACGTCAAACATTGGTTCGTAAAGCTCATCTCTTTCTCTCGCTTGTATATTACAGGCAGTGAGAAACCACAATGCAACAAGAAATAGAGCGTAAGACAGGAATACTACGAAATGAGTATTGCCGGTGGTACCGTGAACAGACAATACACAGACCTACAAACTGGTAATTTCGATCTTTTACCGGAGTTCATTGGTCCAGAGCCGGGGCTTATCAACCCGCTGCCAGACGATGCTTCAGAAGTCGAATGGTTTTTGCAAATATTCGACGAGGATCTGATAAGATTCATTACCCGATGCACTAATCGTTACGCTAGACAGAGGAGAAGGGCAAATGCCAGGGAACGGCAAAGATCGGCCTGGACACCAACGACAGTTGTCGAAATGAGAGCATTCATTGGAGTGATGGTGCTGTTCGGAATTTGCTGGCAGCCTGAAATCCAGCTGTATTGGTCGGACCATGTTTGCTTCGGTCATAATTTCGTCAAGAGAACTTTATCCCGTGATCGCTTCAAGCTACTGATGCGATATTTATACCACAGCACACAGCCCTACTGTGCTCGTAACACAGCCATGTATACAGCCCAAAAAATAAGTGAGAAATGGGATAGGATGTTGAAAGTACGAAATGTCATTGATCGAGTGAATGCAAACAGCCGAATGCACCGGAGTCCGATGTGTGAACTGGCAATCGACGAAGTAGTCATCCCCTACCGGGGCCGCACAAAGAATGTTCTCTACAATCCAGCAAAACCGCACAAATATGGAATGAGAGTTTACACTCTCAGTGAGTCCGCCACGGGTTACG
>LD347086.1:112907-128856 GCA_001465055.1 Ptychodera flava | reverse complement strand
CCTAACCCTAACCCTAACCCTAACCCCTAACCCGAACCCTAACCCCTAACCCGAACCCTAACCGCAGTCACTTGAATTTCTAGTATTATCAGGGCAATTTATGTTCATATCATAAAAGCCATTTTCCTGGGAGATTAGGCCTAAACATGATAAAATTAATAATTAAAAATGATAAAATGTGGTAATGTTGACGATATTTTGAACAAAGAAAACTGAAGTATTTAGAGCCTCTATACTTTTAGGAGGTAAACTATAATAATTCACTATTATTAATGATGTAAATTTGATATGTAGATGATATTATACTCTGTTACATCTGGACATGGCGATAGGGGATTCCCCCTCTGTTGAAATGTTGGCACCCCAATTTATTTGTCAAGGGGGACAACTCCCCTCAATGAAATGGTGCCAGTCACCCCTTAGAGGTACAAGTAGAACAAATGAACTGGTGAAATGCCCCCAAAATTTTCTGGTAAAGGGGGAAAATCCCCCTTGTTGATGTCATCCTAAATGAAACACTCACATTTTAAGCACAGTGAATGAGACACTTTTCATTAATGTATAATGTTATGCTTAAAATTAAGAACCATAATGTTTGGTATGGAAATCTGTAGATGAAGAACTTTTATACCACTGGGGAGGTAAAAAGGATAATTTATATAACAATAATGATAAAAACTGACAATCATTACCATATTTCGCAAGTAGAATCAAAGACCCTCAAGGTTATTTGAAGTAAGAACCTTGATGTAGGATATGAAAATTTGTACGTTCAGAAGCTCACATTTGGATTTAACCTGACGACCGGTTTTGAATTGAATTTAGAGGTGTGATCTTATTTTAACCACTCTGGGCAACATTCTTATTGGCGTTGATAGACCGAAAACCAGTACATATCATACGTCCAGCTGGTTATATACCTTCACATTTAAGCCTACCGCAGTGCAATGCACGTCGGCTCACTAAAATTCGAACTGTAATTGGGAAGTTTTTTCGTGAGAAAAAAATCAGGTCATTGCCTTCGAAAACAGTTTAAATACACATAATTATCCTTCTCTTGTTTCTTGGTCCACTTCAAAACCGAGGATCGTACAGCGAAGCCTGACCTTACGATCGCTTCCGTCTTCATTTGTTCCTCGACCATTTCGAGTCGAGCTAACGACGGCCGACAGGTGTAGATGCCCGTTTTCATTGGCGTTTGTAAAGGTCACCACATAGGAATCAGCAATTCAGGTAGCCAATAGAATCGTCCGTTGCAATTCCGATTTTTATTGCGGCAGTATACGCAAGACCTTGCTCCATCGTAGTACACGGCGATCGTAGTAGTCGCTCGTCTTCTAAATTTTGTTTCACATAAAAGTCGTTGAAAAGTTTGATTACACAGCTTGTGAAACCTGTGCGTATCATTTCAGAAGGTAAACAATATTTTAGCTATGAAAGAGTTCAATTTTCAAAAAAAGTAGCCGGCGAAATCGTGAGAGTAACCGGTCAATTTCGCCGGCTGCTGGCTCTTAATGAAACCCCTGACTTCACAAAACGGCGACTCATGCCAATTTTGTAAATTCACACAACTGTCTCTTTATTTACCCCATCTACTTAACGTCTTCAATGAATTCACTCCAGAAAACTCCTGAAATTATAAAAGAAAATGTTTTTATAGGAGAAACATATATAAAGCCGATTCATAGAAGTATCATTTAGCTCACTTTTTCTAAAACAATCATCTGCAAATAGCGAAAGACGATAAACATATACTTGTACAGATTCACCAGATACTTTACATCAAGTACAATGATGTCCTCACAAGGGAATGCAGCATGTCTTTGATACCATTGATGTCATGTTAAAATGTTGTCAATATTTGTTAGGAAAGAACAGATAAATAAATGTTGACATGACAAACCTATCACAATGAAATTGTGTAGTTTTAAGTATTACTTAAAAGTTTCTGCGGCGATTGGCGATACCTGAGCTTATAGAGATGTCATAAATTCCTATACGATCCGTCTATAAATTGGACTATTTTCTACGTTCTCATCTCCCTTTGTTAAGTGGATTGTTTATTAATGACGTAATTATAATGTTTCCTTCAAGTTTCTTCGAATTTTTATATCATCAGCAATTAACAGTTTTAGAGTCAAGTGAAATAATTTCATTAGAAAGTTTTCCTTGTGCCAGATATGTCTGTCGTCACGTTCAATAGGAACGTGAACGATTTCCATTCAATCAAAGTCCTGTCTTAAACACTTCGTTGTTGTTATTGTAGTAGTAGTAGTAGTAGTTGTTGTTGTTGTTGTTGTTGTTGTTGTTGTTGTTGTTTCAACAGAAACTATGTGAATTACTAGTGATATTCAATCAAGTGGTGTTACTGAGCAATACCTTCTGGATGTTGAACTTAAGTATTCAATTCTTCATTCGTCTCAAGTAGTCTGCGTATCGGCGTAAAACTGCAAGGTGAGCATCACATTTCACATACTACAGTCAGACAATGAACACTGGAACAGTTCAGATGGGTTGGATGAATATTTACAGGTAGTACTGCGGATATTATAACAAGGTTTCGTCACCTAACGTCGAATTGAAACTGTTTATAGTGGTTGGATAATACCGTGCGTTGCATTCGAGTATTTTAAAGGGCAGCTGCTAGTGAATCGACACATGAACAGGTGATCAAAATTGGCATTACATGCCTTCTATCTCTGAGATGATATTTTATAATCATAATTGCTTGTTGAGGAAAAACGCATCTCAGACAAAATTGACGTGTGGCGCTCCGTACCTCCGCCCCCGAAAATTCTCGGGGCAGAGGTACTGAGCGCCCTCACACGACTGTGCTTTTCAGTCTAATTCAATTCAAATCTAGAGAAAACAAATCATTGTTAAGACAGGCAGAATACTGTCATTGCCAGGTTTTTTCCTTTTGGATTTTTTATGAAATGTAAATTTTCTTTTTCTACAGCTCTTTATTTTATGATAGACTGAAAGATTCCGTCGCGTGCGGGCGCTCCGGCGCACTACGACCTACGACCCTTTAAGTGGTAAAGGGTCGTAGGTCGCAGTGCGCCGGAGCGCCCGCACGCGACGGAATCTTTCAGTCTATATTTTATGAGTGAACAGGTCAAAACATTTAATTATAGAGCGGAGAAGTGAATGTTTGTTTTGTAAAAGACAAACTGTCAATGAAATTCCAAGGTTTGGCGTAGAACATTTTGTTTATAGAGAAATGTAATATATTACAATATTGTAACTTCACCTTTATGTAGCAGTGTTTGGTACGGAGTTAAACGAAAGTAACTGGAAGTGTCAAACTCAGTGCATATAGTCGGAGGTTCCAATCAATTGCTAGATGGCTTATGTATTTTCGTTCTTTTTCCTTAGAGTTGTCTAGAAGCACATCCTGCGAGTGCTGTTATCTCCATTGAAATGGCATTAGTGATGATAACCATGGTACGTATAGAGTATCATCGCTGTAACGTAACGAAATAGTTTTACAGCATTTTCTTTTTTGGTCATAGATTAAGGTAACTATTAGCTGAGAAAATCCACAGGTTTCTCCCACAAAATCAACGTATTCAGTAAACACTACAGGAATAAAAAAAACGTAGATTCGAAACAAAATCATAAACATGACTAAATGCTTTCAACATATAGACAGCGCGATGCGTATGTCCCATGAAAAATTGTTTGTTAATCAATGGGCTAAGATATACCAATGGCCAAATTATCGGACTTGGCCGGTATTCATTCTCAGCATGATTAAAATATTTCGCTTCTTCCATTTCAGGCAGCGGTACTGGTATAATAGAATAATTGTAAACTGTGCGGTGACTTAAAAAAGGTACTTCGCGGACCGGAAGAGGAGATATTACTGTAAGAATGGTATAAAGGTCATCTTTAAAAAAAAAAACTTGAATCTAACGATATATCTTATTCTAAAGAAGAGAAGGTATCCCACACTTAATGAAAAAATGCGGACCCCTTATTTCAATACGGTGGACCTCGGGTTTATATAGAATTTTGGGCCTACCTTTTCTAGAGAATAGTGGACCCAGCAAATTAAAAAAAATAGTGGACTCTCGACTTCTGAAGAGTAGTGGACACCCAAAAAGTGAGATAAAATAGTGCGACTCTCAATTTCTTAAAATGGTTGACCAAGTGGACTCCCAAAATGAAAAACAAAATCACTGGACCAAGACCCACTCCACAAAAAAGTTGGAAACAAATAGTGGACCCATCATTTCTAAAATAGTGAACAAAATCAAATTTAGAAAATAGTGAAGCCACCCAAAAAATTGGTGAACCCCCCCCCCCCCAACATGATCAGTGTGTTGAGAACTCTCCCATCAATTTCTCATAATATATTGTTGCAGTGCATGCATCCAAGCATATAAAAAGTAACACAGAACAGCATGAACACCTAGCCTGTTAAGAAACACCTATAACCTATACTCTTTCTTGTGCACTGTAAAAGTAGTGGACGCTAGACGCGTCTTTACGCGTTCAAAATGTACATGTCGGTGTTCAAATTTGAACGGCTAGTGTTCAAATTGTTAACACTAGTGTTCATATTATTAACAATGATGTTCTAAACCTGAACACGGTGTGTTAACAACCATTTTTTCAAGTGTTCAAAAACTCAGCAACAGAGAAATTTTGCAATACTGTGAAACAATTAAGAATCTTTTGTGTTTTTTACTTTACAATGGCTATATTAAATTTACTACTGTCTCGCTCGCCGGCAAACGTACACGGACTTTGGTGTAACGAATTTCACACTAAGTGAAAAATATTTCCGGTATACAATTGCTGAAAGCATGTTTTTTCTAAAAAAGGAAGTATACAAAATAATTTTAGACGTTTATTACGGGCTTAAATTTTTAAAAATTTGAAAAGAAAATCAGAAAACTACCATGAACGTTTAAATTTTAACATCGGCGTGCAAGAGGCGTTCTACTTCTAAACACTTGGTGTTCAAGTTTGGTGCCTTTTCCTATCCCATGATGCATCAAAACGGAAGTTGCGACATTTTTTCTTGTAAGCGCGCCCTGAAGTCGTGATCGTGCGGTAGTAAGACCAGAAAGGGTAAGTTTTCTCTCCAAAATAGTGAACGGTATTAGATTTTGAAACATCTGAATTATTATCCTTTGAAATGTATTGTATTTTACTTTGAAATAGCTTAACTACGTGAAGAAACCTTTTTTCTTTCAGTGGCTGGTATACCAACAAATAGCTGTGAATACGCAGTGGTACTTTTGGCCATGGCCTATCGATCGATTTCACTCGGGTCAAGGGTCATCGCAACACAACTGCTGTACCGATAACCCGTGACCTGAGCACGATCGATACGCCTTGCATAGTACCGCTGCGTAATCACAGCTAACTCATGTCTTTTAGTAGACACAATCGCATATAAAACATCAATTAATTATCGTAGAGTATACAATGTGTTGTTTCAACATATGGGAGTTTGGCTTTTTTATTTTAATCAGTTGATGATAAGAAGAAGCAAATATTTTGTAACAGGATTGAAAAGAGGCACTGTATATGAAAGTCTCCCCATTTCCTTAACCTAATCAGCCCTTGTCTTTCATTTAAAGTCTCATCTCGCCATATTACCTATTGTTGCATTGTTTTCAGGATGTAAAAAGTTGGATTTAACTGAAAATCGAACAGTTGTTACAGAAGCTGGTGGTACAGATAATGAAGAAGATGAGTGTACAGGTAGCTGTCTGGAGACAAGCTTGAGAACCTCAGTTCATCTCTAATGTAGATTTAAACTTCCAAGGGTCAGTAACTGAATTTTGATAAGTTTCTGTATTTTTGTTCTGAATTAATCTAAGCTTTGGTAGCATGCTATGATCAACTAAATGTTGCCGGAGAATAAGCTTTCAGAGACGTGTAGTCTCCCTTATCAGATGCAAGGTTGGAATGAAAAATTAAAGCTGAAACCGACAGAAAATCCAGAGTAAGCTTAAAAATGTCCACTCTGAATTACTGAATTTTCTGAAATTTTCACTCTGAATTTTCTGTCACTTTCTGCTTCAATTTTTCATTCCCCCTTGCATCTGATGAAGGAGACTTTGATCACGTCTTTGAAAGCTTATACCCCGTAACATTTAGTTGACCATAGCCTGCTACCAAACCTTAGATTATTTTTTATTGTAGCTCAACACATCTCTTGTTCTTATTATCTGGTTTTTAGCTATGCTGTCAGCTAAATAGGTGGATGTGAAGCATTGTCCTCATATTTGTACATCCCAATGTTTTTCTTCAAAACAGCCTGTACGAATCCTTTAGTATTTGGATTACAGGTCCCCAGGGATTAACCTAATCAGATATGTTCAAACTATGATGAAATATACAAATTTATGTTTTTGAGGCTAATTTTGCTTTTTTTAGGCAAAAATCTTCTTCTCTTTACTTCTTCAATATTTGGTAAACATGTCCCTCAGAATGATCTTAGTCAAATTTGTGCTAGTTGTGATGAAATATTCAAATTTTAATATTTCATGGCAATTTTTGTCATTTTTGATCAAAAAATCTTTAAATTAACTTCTTCAAAACTGTTTATTGAACAGCTTTGATATTTAGGACATAGATCTCTACTGATAGCCTTTTTCGGATTGTTCAAATTATGCAGAAATTTAAAACTTTGTATTTTTAAGACATTGGGGATTACCAGAATGTGATATATTTAAGTTATGATGAAATCTACATTTTTTATTTTAAGGGTGATTTTTACCATTTTTGGTAAAAAAATTTGTAGAAAAATTAATAGCAGGGTACACCAGAATTTGAAAGGTCTTTACGAATATGTTTTTAATATTTGAGAAGTAGATTTTTGAAATGTCACCGATTTATTTAAGGTATTATTTAAAGATATTACAAACAAGCAAACAAACCTTTTTGTTTATGAAGAACTTTGTTGGAAAAGGAAATAGGTTTTACCCTGCCAAGGACCCATTTTCCCCACTTTCTGCACGTTGTGCCTTACTGTGACACTTTGACAACTTGACATGTTGCGTTTTACTTTAGTGTGGACAACTATATACCATGTGCACTAGAGAAGCCTTGACTAACTTTTTTTCCTTCAAAATTTACAATCGTCTCTACAAGAGGAAATGTCTTCAAGAAACCATCTTACAAAAATGGAGTATACATTTCATACATAAACGCGTTTTCAACACAATAAGTGAGCCAAATTTTGAGCTTTTTCAGATTTTTGTACGTTTCAAACAAGTATGAACATAAAACGTAATCCACAATATTTAAGTAAAACCTGTTTTGTCATTACTTTGTTCATATTTTTAAAACGATCTACAGAGTTCATGGGGATTTTTTTATTGCTTATGTTTTTGATAGAAGGGTGTTAACACCGTTGGTATTTTCCTCTGACAAATTTTACATACAAGTAGCAATGTTTATTTGCCCATTTTACAGTAAATTATTATATCTTACTCTAGAAATGCTTTGTTTATTTTTAGAATAAAATAATTTTACGAATATCAGTGGTCTGTAATGTTATTTCAAGGCTTGAACACCCCTTGAACTCCCAAAATGAAAGGTGTTCAACACGCGCGCATCATGTGTTCTAGCCTTTAACACACTTATCGTTGAACGGCGTTCAAGTGTCACAGCCCTTTGAACGCGTAAATGCGTTCAAGTTTTTGAACACATTTCATGTGCAACGTGTGTTCAGATATGGAACACCATATGTTCAATATAATCTCTGATGAACACGTAGCGTTCAAAATCTGCACACTTGTGTTCAAAAATTGAACGTTGGTTGAACACGTAGTGTTAAATTTCTGAACGTCTAGACGCGTTCAAAAAGTGTTACAAAAAGGCGTTTAATCGGTGTTCTATCCTTGAACACTTAACTTTACAGTGTGGGCAGCGCCGTTTATTACCATTCACCCTCCTCCTCCTTGTTGGCCGTGCGTTACCAGAACACAGCCTTGGAAAATACCGATGTATATGCAGCCCCTCTGTATAATAAATGGGTGATGTACTCTTCATGACAGACAATAAAGGTATTACAGGTTATCATTAGAGAGCAGTTTTTCCAATCAATTTAGAAAACTATCCATCATAGTTGAGACGCTGCTCCCCGGAGCCATGATATGGATGCTTTGGATAAGTCCATCTCAGAAAGAATGGGGTATTTTGAAGTGAGAACTTTCCTACTACTGGGTCCACTGTTCCGCAAAAATGAGGCTGCTCATTCTATAGAAACTGTGGTGTACGTCTGAGAGTATATCGTTTCCAACTGCTTTCCATTTGCAGTGAGAAAATTGTATCTGCAATAATATTATTCATGGTATTCTCAAGGACACGAGTGGTGCATCTTGCTGTGGCAATGATAACCAATCCACTTCGGGTTGTCTACTTGTTTGCCGTTTGCATTTTTGCTGAGGTAGTGATTCTTTTTAGTTCTTTCAAGATTATAGAGGGTGTATCCTATGCAAAGTCATGACTCATTCACAATGATGCAATTGGAAATTCCATATTTTAAAGCATGGAGTGTTCAGCTTTGACATTACTTTGACATTTGACATTACTTTTGAACATGCTGGAGTTCACGCTGTTAAAACTAGAGAGATGGTGACAATTTGAACAAATGAACAAATATTTGAGTCTAAAGCTTCCTTTAACCTTTTATGTCTTTTATTTTATAAACTAAATTATCAATCGACAATGTCCTAAAATTTTACTTTTCTGTTTTTATTTGCCTGTGCACGCCAAGATATCTATTGTTATAGCTTTGTACTTGTAAATATTGTGTCGTCATCCACCACATTATTACCGATAATGTATTCGATTATCCAGGATTGTGGCCCCATACATTTTATACTTCTACAAATTAAATGGCATTACCAAAACCAAAATAATAGCATTGACATACCCGCACCTGGCCAATAATGGACTCAAGCAAACTTTGCGCTCCGTAATGTAATCGGATCGTGCAAATTTTGCTTTCAGCATTCGATGGGCCGGAGGGGAGGGGTGTTACATTATTGATTAAACACACACCTTTCACCCATTTGTTATAGGTCGCCACCATTTTCCTTCGATTGTTTGCCACCAACAAAGAGGTTAGTACAGAGTAAACTTACAGAAAAGATGATATTCAAACTCCACTGTTACATGGTACGAAACGAGATATTAATTGTCCAACAAATAAATTCATGCTAAATTCACAATTGAGCAAAATGTGCAGAATTCAAGAATCAGTAAACGTTTTCATAAACTGAAAGGTCCGTCGCTCGAGGACGCTCCCTACACCCACCTCGTAAGATGGGGAGCGTAGAGAGCGCCCTCGAGCGACGGACCTTCCAGTCTAACGTTTTCACTAAACTACAAGTTTACAATGTAACTCGCCCTTTTTCTAGTCAATAGAAACGAATGAAGTGATTTTGTTTACATATTCACTTATGGAAATGTTATCATGGAAACACAGCAAAGTAACTAAAAAAGGAAGTCAACGTAGCAGTTTTTACAAATGATACACATACCATGCAACATTGCATGCAAGGAAGGCATAATCAAAGTAATTTTAAAGGGATAAAGTCGTCGGAACTGAACTCAAAGGTCGCATGGGACCCATACGACCAATGTAAACGCTGTATCCAAGGTACAATGGTGATTGATGAAAGTTAAAACATGTCTGTCATAATCTACATCGTTTAATTTAAATGCTGCAGCTATGATGATGAGATGAATCTAGATATCGTGCGTGAACTAATTTTTGTAAACAAGAAACTCGCTCAGGTGCAGTTCCGACGATGGTTTTCCTTTAAGCCAAATTTTACGATGATAAACAGATCTCTACATGAAACTAAAACACTGTATCGGTGATTTTGTGTGATTGTTCACAACTCTTTACATCTATGCTTTACAGATGTTAATTGTCCTGAGAGCTCGATACTTTGAAGATGATGAGGAATACAAAGAAGGTGTCAAGGATTTTGAGTTGGAGGATTCTCAGAGATTGCAGATCCAGAAAGAAATACTAGGCAGATGCCGAAGTCAAGAACGACATCAAGTTGAGAATCCACTACCCCAACCAAGTAATGTAAGTATTCATCTACAATATGTCACTGACGGGACTGTTCAGAATTTACTTCCAGGGGGAGGCCAGAGGATTTTATATTTTTCCTGGTGATTTTTTTTCCATGGTCCACCCTAGTAAATTATGGAGAAAATCTATGGTACCCCTCATATTCCCTGGGTTTTTTCCACCTTCACCCAATATATACATGCATGCTTACACACTAAGACACAGAGAGTCTGACAAGTTTATCACACTTTGTAGGAACAATACAGTGGTCGTTTAATCAATGATATAACTAAATCTTTCAGAGTTACAATTAAGTGGTCATATAGCATGTTTTGTAGGGACTGCAAGTGGCACACTTTCGGGAAGGCTAACGAACAAATCACGTTGTAAATTTCTGAAGAAAATTATTAAACATGAATGCTTCTTTTGTTATGTCCACTATAAATAATCCATTTTACAGCCCTTTCTTGATTATTTTGACGATTACTTTGTCCCGAATGTTGTTATATCAGTGTTCTTTATCATCAAACACTTTGGTTGTAAATGTTGCCAAGTTGTTTTTAACATTAAATACTACTAGCAAGTACTCAGAGGAAGAAATAATAGAAATAATATACAAAGCAGGGTGTGTTCATTGACTAGACAAGTTCTCTCACTTTTTCCAGAAGTACTCTCCTATAGGAAGAAATGAATTGAAAAACTTTGCAAACATTTGACTGTGGCAGGTACAGACTTTCAAGGTGAAGGACTACCCAATACCAAGAATATTGTCATTTTCCAGAAATCAGATACATTTTATGTTGTAGCTTGTAAAATGGCTGTTCCCAATCACTTCTTGAGATAATTTACATTCAATAATCCATTACCCTGTGATTTGAGCTCCACACTATGACTTTATTGCAAATTGACCTGTTCAAAGAAAACAATTGCCACTCTTAATTCTTAAGTAAACACGATTGGAACTAATTTGGGATAATTGGATGGTGAAGTAATGTCATTTTAATCTGCAAATGTATTCTCAACTGCTTTTCTTTTTAAGTTAAACACTTGGCCATCTTTATCCTCATCCTTTCAGCTACAACAAATGTGATCTCTAGAAAATGACTATATTCTTGGTATTGGGTAGTCCTCCATCTTAAAAGGACATTTGCTCAGTGTAACTTTTGGCATTTGTTCAATGTTTTACTTTCTGTGTATCACCCAACAATTGTTTCTTATTCTATCTACATAGAACACCCAATGCAGTGTTATAGCAACATACACACCAAAATGACCATTTTTATTGTTTGCAAATGAATTCTAGTCTTTACTTAAGGTAGCGGTAAAGGCTATTTTTGCACCAATTCTTTTCTCAGAGTTAATGTCAAGTTTCAAGTGTTAGAATCAAGATATTTAGTTCAAATTTTCAGGATTACTCCCTTAGTTAATACTTTCTCTAAAGAATATAAAAATTGTATATTTGTAGCCATGATTTTGAAATATGACACCAATCAATATTAAAATTTAATTTTTCATATTTTTTTACATCTTTGAATTTAATAATGAATAAATATTACCAAATTAGTTATTAATATGTTGACACTATTAACTGTAAGATTTATACGGCAGGATTTGTAAATAAAATTTGTTTTTATGATTTTACATGGGTTTACATATCAAAAAATTATTAAAAATTCTTTCAAATTTCAAAATGTGGTTTTTCAAAAAGTACTTCAAATACAGGAAAATTGTGCCGTACAAATCTTATCTGTAACCTTGTTAATAGGCTGTAAAAATTCAATGTCCATATCTCATTTCAAAGGTTGGATTTAATTGGTATAAAATTATGTAGGAAAACTGTTATTCTGTCAAAATTGTTGAAAACAAGCCATATTTGCACCCCTCTCTTGAAGTCAAAGAGCAGTCTTTTTGGTTAATCTCACTTTTGACACCTCTTTGACACTCAAAGAATCGAAAAATGCATTTATAATAGCAGTCACGCATTCTGAATGCAAGCACTGCCTTGTCAAACTTTCCTAAAAAACAGTAAAAAATGACTTTCCCTTTTCAAACTTTTTTTTAAAAGCTAGGGGACCTCTACCATAGTTAATACACTAAGGACTCCCCAACTTCCTCTAATTTGGTCAGTTTTTCAGAAGTTTCAATGGGCTATAACTCTGCAATGCTTATGACCCCGAATGTCTAGTTTTTTTTTATTCCACAAAGAATGTTGACTACTTTCATGTTTTAATAGTTTTATTGAAGTTTATAACTGACGCTCTAGCCTTTACCGCTACCTTAATCCGAGATCTCTTTTCAACAATGACAACGCTGACTGTTCACTGTATGGTCTGTGTTGACATGCTAAATACTGGACATATCTTGACGCTTGAGGGAGGAGAACAAGATGCTGTAGTAGATGTATAAAACAAACCACTGTGAATATTACCAAATTTTGCAGCTAAAGGAGCTTATGGGCACTGCTCGAGATCCCTGGGATTGCCTTTGTTCTAGTCTGTAAGAGGATTATGGAGGTGTCATAGCCTTTTGTTTTCCTTTGAAATTGTAATCTGATGGATAAATTTTATAATGAGACAATCTGGTGCTAACAAAACCCTTTAATTACACTTGTGGAGTTTATCTGTCACTAAGGTAGCTACTAAGGTTCTCTGTTTTAAAGATCAGGACTTCTGGGCAAATATTGAAGTGATGTGGTTTTTCCTAAGTCCCACTAAAAGATTGTGGTATTTTGGTCTGGTCCCTTTAATTTTTCTTCGGGGAAATGGGTGGTCCCCCCCCCTGAAACCCCCCTCCCCAAAGTAAATTCTGAACAGTCCCTAATCACCATAGTCATTTCAAAAAATTGTTGCCATTTGTCAATTAAAATCTCTGTCAGATCTAACTTTTCATGTACTTTTTAGCCCTTTTTTCGTACAATATATCTTTTTCTTCTTCCAAAATCTAATTGGATAAATCAGGTGTAGAGACCAAAGTGACCGGGAGACTATGAGGAAAGCTGAGAATAAGTAAGGTTGGAAATTATAAAATCATCTCTGCATTTAATTTTAATCAGATTCTGCGAATATTTTTGAAGGCCATGCTCTAAACTTGTCAAAACCGTGCAAATTTACTGGTTTGTGTTTAAAATGTAAATTATGGTATTTTGGCCAGCTGAAATGTATGTCACAACCAGAATTAATGCTGGATTTCAACAATAATGTTGTGTATTATACACAATACATTATAGTGGCAAGCTAGTCCTTGTATTTGAACATACTTTCAGGAGAAAACTGAGAAAATGCACTTGTTTCGTTAAACAAAAATAATAGAAATAGCAACAAAATTTACAGCTATTGTGTATCGATCTCTTTAGCACCTTACAGCTTTGTAACCATTTCAGATACCACAATTACAGTTACTCTGTGAAGTAGAGCAACTGTGCTAAATAAGTCACTCTATGGGGTATAGTTACTAAGCCAAGATCATAGTCACTCCATGGTGTACAGTAACTGTGCAAAGATCACAGTCACTCTATGGGGTAGAGAAACCATGCAAAAATGTACTGATTATTTGTCAGAAATGGTATCCTGGGTTGCCTTTCATCGATTTTGCACAGGTCAATTTGGAAGTCAGACGAACTCACTTTTACCGAGGACAGACTGGGACAGATTATGTCACATAAATATGCTTAAGCCATATTTGGAGAGGGACAATCCTACTATAACACAGCTAGTCAGTGCAGTCAGTTCAAAACACTACGAAGATAGCGATACTGAAACTGACTTGAGTGTAAATACACTAAATTCAAAGCTGGGCTTGGTCAAGCTTCAGAACTCAGAAATCCTGGAGAATCTGGGAGTCTACAAAATTGGCACACCTCCAGCCAGAACAACAACAGGTGAAAGAACTACTCCACGAATATAAACACCTGTTTCAAGATGTTCCAATGAGGACAAACATCATCTATCACGACGTTGATGTTGGGGACAGTAAGCCTGTAAAACAACATCCATACAGACTGAATCCAACGAAAGCAAAATATCTCCAGGAAGAAGTCAAATACCTGCTGGACAATGACTTTATTGAACCCAGTAAAAGTAACTGGAGTTCGCCGTGCATACTTGTGCCAAAATCAGATCACAGTTATCGTATGTGCACGGACTACAGGAAAGTGAACACTTTAACAAAGACAGACACTTTCCCAATCCCGAGGATTGATGATTGCATCGACCGAGTGGGAAACACCAAGTATGTGACGAAATTTGACCTACTGAAGGGATTTTGGCAAGTTCCTCTGACGGATCGTGCTCGTGAAATATCCGCCTTTGTCACACCAGACGGATTGTTCCAGTACAAGGTTATGCCATTCGGAATGAAGAACTCTCCGGCAACGTTCCAACGGATGATCAACGACGTCATATCCGGGCTCGACGGATGCAGAGCTTACGTCGACGACGTCGTCCTGTATAGTGACACCTGGGAGGAACACATCAAGCTCATGCAGAAGTTTTTTGAGAGACTGAGCAAAGCAATGTTGACTGTCAACCTTGCCAAATCTGAGTTTGGTTGGGCGAGGGTGACTTACCTTGGACATACTGTAGGACAGGGTGAGGTAAAACCTGTTGATGCCAAAATCAGTGCAATTTCAAATTATCCCATACCAAACTGCAAACAACAACTGATGCACTTTCTTGGTATGGCTGGTTACTACAGAAAATTATGTCCAAATTTCTCTACAATTTCTGAGCCTCTGACTAACTTACTTAAAAAGAAAGTAAAGTTTGTTTGGTCTGAACAATGCCAACAGGCATTTGATACACTTAAAGCCATACTTCAAAGTGCTCCAGTCTTGTCTGCACCAGATTTCAGTTGGCCATTCAAATTAGCTGTAGGTGCTAGTGATACAGCTGCCAGTGCTGTTTTATTGCAAGAGGATAGTGATGGGATAGATCATCCTGTTTGCTATTTTTCATGCAAATTTAACAAAGCCCAGAGAAACTCCACTCTACGATTGAAAAAGAGTGTTTATCTTTGATATTAGCTTTACAGCATTTCGAAGTTTATGTTACTTCTTCAAATCAGCCAATAGTGGTTTATATTGATCACAACCCTATTGTTTTTCTGCAGAAATTAAAAGGCAAAAATCAGAGATTGTTAAGATGGAGTTTAATGTTACAGGAGTTTAATCTTGATATTAGACATATCAAAGGCAGAGACAATTTAATTGCAGACTGTCTCTCTTGTATTTAGAGTTTATTGTTGTTCACACTTGTAAGATTACATTAATTTTGTAAAAGAAAATTTTTTCTTTGAAAAATTTTCCCTTTTGAAGAGGGGGTGTGTTATACAATACAATACAATACAATACAATACAATAGCTCTTTATTATCCCAAAACATGGGCAATTCTTTGTACGACAGCGGACAAGTCAAAAAGTTACACAGATAAGACATGTATAAAATATTTAAAAAAGGTCAGTGACGTTAAAACACATTAAAAGCAGAGATGACTAGTCGTTTCTGTTTTGATTCAGTACAGAAATTGCAGTGGGAATGAACGAATGTTTTGATCTATTTGTTCTAGTTATTGGAACCCTATAACGCCGGCGAGATGGTAAAATATTGAATTCCTTGTAAAGTGGGTGGTGATTATTCCTGACTATAGAATTGGCTTTGTGTAAAACTTGTTTTTTATACAATGTACTGAGATTAGTTTGTTGCACTCCAATTTTTTTACTACAGATGTTTACTATTCTACCAAGTTTGTTCTTGCACTGTACAGTGAGGTTTCCGAACCAGCAAATTAGTGAAAAACTTAAGACACTTTCAATACATGATCTGTAAAAAAGCACAAGCATTCTTCTGTCAACTTTGAAGAAATTCAATTTCCTCAAGAAGAACAGACGCTGCT
>LD347085.1:95796-106182 GCA_001465055.1 Ptychodera flava | reverse complement strand
TATGTATGTATGTATGTATGTATGTATGTATGTATGTATGTATGTATGTATGTATGTATGTATGTGTGTGTATGTATGTATGTATGTCTGTATGTATACATACATATATATTTATATATAGTAAACTCGAGTTTACTGCATCATATATATATAATATAGATAGATAGATAGATAGATAGATAGATAGATAGATAGATAGATAGATAGATAGATAGATAGATAGATAGATAGATAGATAGATAGATAGATAGATAGATAGATAATTAAAGGCGCCCTTCTCAATTCCTGGTTCTCGCATTAGAGAATGTGTCAACAGCCAATTAACAGTTTGTCATTCGTTTGTTTTCCATTGAATATTTTATCAAGGAAATAATATTTATATTAGATAAATCTGATAATTGAGTGGGGGCTTTAAACATTCGAGTTTATGCTCTTTTGCGTCTGTTAAATCTTACGAACTCAAAATAAGAAAGCCAAAAGAACACCTTCGCCGCATCACTTTCTGTAAAAAACCTGGTGTGACAAAGAAACCTATCACTATAAGAACACTAAGTATGATCATATGTCACATTCATAGCACATAATACAGTGACACAATCCGCCGTTTTATTTGAAGCATTATTAGCTGGATGTGCTGCTCGAAATGTATTATGCGGCATTTTTGCCCACCTTGGGAGATAATTGTTACATGCCTTGAATAAACTGTGAGAGTATAGTTTGTAGCGATTCGAATGTTGGCTGACCAATTTGGCAAAGTATAAGTCTAAAGTTAGAATGCGTCTTAGGGATAGATATTCGGTCTCTCAGATGTTTACATAAACTGTTAAACAGCTTATAAGTGGAGTCGCTTTTCGAGTAAACGAAGTTTCACTGTCTTTACTTTTAGGAAAAAGGCAAATTTGATTTCCGATAGTGTGTTAAAATAGAGATAGTGGACATTATCATTTTAAACGTAGGTAAGCTGCGAGGATAATTTGTTTTCTTTTCTAGTTTCAAAGTATTAGTAGGGTATTTTGCATATTGAAAGTTTTGACAGTTTTTCTCACTGTCTCAGCTGGGAAAGTTCCCTCTAATGTGAATAAATAAATAAATAAATAAATAAATAAATAAATAAATAAATAAATAAATGATCTGCAATTTTCGTTTTGAATTTCTTGGTCCATTGCTCTGAAATTGCTTGATATCAATAGCAATCAACAGTAGTTTGTAAATTCCCTCGGATGATCTTATTCAGTTTTCTTCAAATGATAGTGAAATTGACGTATCTACATTTATTCCGCTTGATTTCTCGTTAGAAACAATATGCTTCTTCTGATAGTGCTGGCCTGACCCAATTTGAATTTTTGGGACTACCACCTCCTTCATATTATCATGGCCATAATCGCTACCTTCTTATTCGATATTTGAAATTGAAGATAACTTATTTAACTAAATACTAGAATCATCACAGTGTAAGTTAAAATCCTGCGATCAGACGCCTGATATCACGTTACATATAACGGAATAGGTATCTGGAGATGCATCAGTCTGCTTCGACACACTTTAGCAGTAGTCAAAGAGAACGCCGTATTCTTAGCCACTTCAGTTTCAGTTGAATTTGATTTCTGAGTGTTATGCAGCATTATTTATTATTGTCGTATTAAAAAAGGCTTACAGTAAATCCGGCCGCAAGGCTGCTTCTTTGAAATCTACGAATCGCCTATGAGTTAGTTTGGTAAAAAATCGCTGAAGAGATCAAGAAGGGAGAAAAGACGAGTCTACGTAATGGGGCACCAACATATTTTGTATTTTGATTTTGCTGAATTTGAGCGAGACGATTTATTATTACTCGCCAGTGACGCACCAGGCGCGATCATTACACGAACCCCGAAGGTTTTGAAGCGAGTGAAGTTCCTGCCCTTCAAATGGTGATAACCTTTCGTGTTATGGAAGAATGCGCCTCGAGGACAGGTATTCAGACTCGCAAACTTCTGCAACTCTTTTCTGATTCACCACTTGGTGGGGTTCACTTTAAAGCTCTTGGCGTAAGAAAACTTTTCACCGTCTTATTTTTACGAAAATCGAAGATTGTATTTTCTCTCATAGAGTTAACATAGGTAAGGCGACCATTTTGAATACCAAATATCGGTAAATCTTGGGGTATTTGTTTCTCTATTACAAAACTTTGCTCGTTGACCCCCGAATTTTATTCTTGATTTTGAAGGAGAATGGTTGAAACATTCATTGTGGAAAGTTTGAGCAAAAGTTATTTCTTCACTTTCTAGGCGCATACTACATTAGTGAGAAGTGGGTTTTATTAATTTATTATATATGTTATTTCAGAAAATTTTCAAAGAAAAAAGGAAAGAATATAAGCTTTTGTTGCGTTATGATACATTTTTGCTTCGTAGTTACTATCTTTGAAATTTTACAAAGAAATTGTTATAGCTACGCGTACATCAGCCATTTTATAGTTTTCGGAGTGACTTTGTTGTCTAGCTGCTCGTCAAAATACGTGATCAAACGTTTTGATTGTGTGATATGAAACATCAGGGCTGTCTATCGAAAGCGGGCACTGTGTACACTGTATCCTTCATACGTGCTTCAAACTAAGTTTTGTCAGTCCGAAAAACAGTTAGCGAAACTGGTTTTCTCTTCAGCGATGTCATTAGCTCACGTGTTCACACACGTGAGCTAATGTCAAAGCGATATCTGTCTGTCTGTCTGTCTGTGAGTGTGTATGTGTGTCTGTCTGTTTGTTTTCTGTGTGTTTACACGATAACTCAGAAACGCCTAAACGGAATCAAGTCAGATTTGGTAGACAGGTACCATATGCTGATGGCAAAACTGATTAAATTTCGGTTTGTGTGGTTTGCATATTTATGAAATAATAAAGTATCACTTTTTTCATATAATGGTTTCCTATGGAAACAGTAATGACAGTGTCGATATATATCAAAAAACTGCACAAAATTTCGTGAAACTTATCACAGATGACAATCTGAGAAATTATGATGATACTGTGAGTGTCATGTCAATTACATACTCATTTGCATATTTAATGAACTTTTGTTATTAGTGATATGACTCAGAAATTCCTTCACCAAAGTTGGTGATACCTGCTACAAATATTGATCAGATAGATATTTAATTGTACTGAGAAGCATTGGGCAGTGTCAAGTTAATAAGTAGCTCATTTGCATATTTTATGAATTTTTGTAGTTAGTCATATAACTCCACAATAATTGCACTAAATTTGATGAAATCTACTGCAGATACTGCTCCGACAGATATCTGTGTTAAGAAGCACTTAGTAGGTTGAAGTCAATTGATTGCTTATTTGCATATTTAATGAACTTTGTAATTAGTGATATAACTCAGAAACCGAATTTTATGAATTTTTCGGTAATTCTTTTGAAAATTTTGGACCAAATGGTGGTACTTTACACAGACTCCAGCTTTGCGTCAAATTTTGGGAAAAATCAGAAAAAATGTTTGGACCGGAAAAAATATTGTCTGGGTTATATTTTATAAGGTGACAAAAATTGACTTTGGCACTCAAAGGGTTAATTAGGGGTTCATTTGCATATTTAATGAAATTTATAATCAGTGATATTACTCCGAAATTACAGCACTAAATTTGATGAAACGTGCTCCGGATGTTGATCTGCTAGTTAATAAACAGCTCATTTGCATATGAAATGAGGTTTTGTAATAGTTTATTTATTTATTTCGAACTCCAACACAGATATGATACAGTTAAAAAACCATATACATCCGCACTTACAGGAGGATTTTAGTAAAAAATACAAATAACATGATGTTACAGGACAAGAAAGCAAGTTAAAACAAATGACATGTACAACAAGGTCAAAGTAAAAATTCAAAAGCAAATGCTTTAAGCTTTTCTTTTAAAACTCGAAACAGAAATGTTAAAAATTGGTAGACATTGATAAAAACTATTATATAGCTTTGGAATGCGATTAAAAAGTGAATTGCTAGTAAATTTAACTCTACCACCAGGTTCATGAAATGTCCGTTTCTGTCTAGTTGATCGCCCAGGAATGTGTAAATTAAAAATTGGTTGGCAATCAAGAAGGGCATTAATTGATTTGTGAAGAAAAACAAGGTCAAAATAAGTGCGCCTTTTAGACAGCATTGGTAAATTGAACATAACACACATATCATCACATGAATAATCATCAAACCTTACATTTACAAGATAACACAAATATTTAACAGACAATATTTAGTGATCTAACTCCAAGAATACTCCCAGAATACTCTGCGAAAGTTGATGAAACCTGCTACATATAATAATCTGACAAATCTCTGATTGTTCTGTGAAGCGTAGTGCTATGTGATGAACCTGTTGTAAACCACGTGAGCACATTCAGTAAACATCTTGTTTACTATACGTGGTTTACAACAGGTTCATTACATAGCACTACGCTTCACAGAACAATCAGAGATTTATATATATATATATATATATATATATATATATATATATATATATATATATATATATATATATATATATATATATATATATATTATACAAACCATGCGTAAACTTCAAAACTTTAGTGGCAGAGAAGCTAATCTTTAAATTTACTCAAGTTAGATTTTAAATAGAACGGGACTGATATTCCTACATTAGCTCCTTGGGCCAAGTTTTCCACTTCACAAACATTTCATTTTCTCCGCGAGAGTAAAATGTGTCCATGAAAGCAGTAGAAAAGCTAAATATCTTTAACATGAAATTACGAATATCAGTCCTCTAGATGCATTTCACTTTACTAGGTTCAGCTGACTTTATGTCGGAGGTTTTGCCTGTAATGTCACGTGATAAAAGAGAAAAACAAAGTACACAATGTGCATCTTACCTGTCTGTGTTCGTAGGTCTTTGTAAATAAGGAACATTACGATGACGAGAGTGTTAGCGACAACAATCACAGTATCAAGCAGTATGAATAGAACAGCCAGAGGATAATTCGGCAAGGGAACGTCTCCAAAACGTACCATCAGATCTTCGTAAGCATGTGTTGTGTTGTAAGAGCGCTCCGTAATGGCACCTGTGTGATTAAGATATCGTTATTCAGACTGAAGACATATGGTTTGAACCTTACTCTTCTCATGGACAAACAGTTAAGCAAACAGAAAAACAAAAAACACAAACGAAAGAACGAAAGGGATTGGGCGATGCATATTTTTTTAGTTTCCACACTTAGGTGAACAAAGTCGCTTTTTTTTCACTTTTTCGTAATAACACGAATACATTGAAAACTCGGCGCATAAATTCACTTAGCTTAATACACTATGATAATGATGTATGCGTATATTCGTTAGTGTCAATTATTTGCTGAATTCTACCAGATGAAGCTGTTTGTAGCATCTTGGAATAACCGACTCCCATTCAAACTTGGATTCATAGATAAAACATACCCACTGTATAAGGGAAAGTTGTTACCGTATCTTTGTCTGAATGAAATGGATCACTAATTGAAATCTCATTACGAAAGCTTGCATGAGGTATACAAACTTTATTTACATTGTGTATTCAACCATATATAATGAAAGTTTTTTGCGCTGAACTTGATGTTATGGAAAGGCCCTAGCATGTTTCGCCAAAATATTAATTATGTACAACAGCAAGCAGAGTAGAGACTGTCAGTTGACCAGTATTTCAGCATATTTAAAGTATCATTAAACAACACAAACAACTTTTAACATGAAACACAAATCATAAAAAAATGAGAAAATGAGCAACTTTGTCCCTGTACAGAGACTTTCAAAATGAATAACTCTTTACCTTGTGATGTCAAATCGTCCATATTTCCACAACAGTCGACAATTTATCTAACGTGTCAGGCTTGCGGCTTGAAGACCACCAGAATATTAAGAAGCTGCCGCTCTGCTGCGTTTTGTGTATTACCGTTCACACTTGGCCTATATTTGCGCATGTCCAGTACTATTACTAAATACCGATCATACATTAAGCTTCAAAGGAGGCTTTGTTGCTGAAAGATTGCTTATATTTCCACTTCAAAATGAAATAATACATTGAGCGCCCTCCTGTACTTAAAGTGTAGTCAATGAATAAAACACTGAAAGGTTATCAGTAATTAATAGAAAGGTGAGAATTCGAACTTGACAGCAAGGAATGCATAAATAAATATTGTTTAAATTTTGTATTCAGGTCCGGACTAGAATACATTTATCAACAATAACAATGTTCATTTCACATCTACAGGCTGTGTTGGCAAGCAGGACACTGGGCATTGGTCATGATGATCGGATTATAGGAAAATTCTGTAGTTGATACATTGAAACAGAGTAGTAAAAAATTAGTCAAAAGTTACAGCTAATGTCCCTTTAATAGAAAGGTGAGAACTTGACAGCAAGGAATGCATAAATCGGAAAACACAACAGACAAAAATACGTCTCCACAGGTTTTCGATTGTGTGCATCCGGGCTCTTTTTGAAAAAAATGGCAGCGAATATATTCTTCTCATAGACACCAACACTTCTATGAAAGTTCAGGCGAACGAAGTTTATACGGATTATGCTTATTCACGTCTTGAAGTATTAAATGTATCTTCTTGCATTGTATTGTATTGTAGGCAAAGTTGATTGAGGGGCAACAGGAAAATTAGGGCCTTTTTGCCCATAGTGATAGGCTTGGCACCCTTGGATGCTGTAGGTTGTCACGTTTTTATTTTTTGAAACCGACAATGGAAAGGAAAGTTGCTTCCAAACCAAACCAACACTAAGTATATAACTATATACAAATCTATTTTCAAAAATGAAATATTTTTTCCTTAATTGTTTATTGTTTTTGCCTTGATTTTCTTCGTCACGTTTTTCAAAACGTAAGTTGTATTTTACTTGTATCAGGAAAGATTTAGGCGAGGCATCAAGCGAAGAGATTCTATAAGAGATTCTATTCCGTTGTCCTGTTTGCTAACACAGCCTGAAATGACCATTGTTATTGTTGATAAACGTATTCTAGTCCGGACCTGAATACAAAATTTAAACAATAACAATGCAGATTATATTCGTATAGGGTATACTTATGAGCTAATTATCAGGAATTTCTCCATGGTTCATGGATTCAAACCTGAAACTGAAGATGATACATAGAACAAACAAAATAAAAAATATGACCAAATTTACAGCTAATGGATCTTTAATAGGATTGATAACACTCTGAGATTGGCTATGAGACAGGCAACCGTTTTCGTATGCCTTATGTACTGAATTAATTAATTTTCATCCAATTCTTGAATTCAAAAGGCGTTCAGCTCAGAATAAAAACCCAAGATAAACTTTTTGATTTCAGCAGAAATTTTCAATATATTTATTCGACCAGTCAAATAAATGAGTGATCTTTCAAGGTTTTTTTACACTATATTTTTCAAGAGTCAAAACGTATTTTGCATTTTTCTCACCAACTCCATATCAGCCTGCCCTCGAGCGTACATTGGTACCATCTGTAAGATTGTAGTGCTCGATTTCAAATTGTACATGACATCTTTCATTTCCATGTTCATATCCTCAGGCGCCCTATTATTGAACTCGATACCAGAGTCTCGAAGTTTAAGTTCATGTTGCTATCTGCTGTTGTCCTTTTGAATACTCAATAGTCTAGGCTCTATTTTAATATATATCCGGAAGCCCTGCTTATTAAGAGGGTTGTCAAATTCTGTGTATCACTCATAAATGCTTTTAAGGATAAAACGAATATAATCAGGGTCATTAATCGAACCAATATTAATTTCGACAAAGAACTGCCTCATCTGATGCGTTTATCTTTCAATGAGAAAATAATTGCACCGAAGTCAGACAAATTATTAGGAATGATGTCTATCCATAGCCAGAGGTCTTGGGAGAAAAACTGATCAAAAACTCCTACTCTGAATAACAGGTGGACGTTAACGCCTCCGTGTAAAACGTTTATCTTTTCTTGCACGCAAGATATCAACTGAGTCAAAGTCAAGAACAAGTGTTTAAAATCCAGTGATAGATTTCTTCAGTATTGATGGATTTCCACCATACCTCTCAATTACTGGATTTACACTAAAATTTGGTCGCCACCCAAAATTATTTCACGGTTTGGGTCAATTTGAAAATCACAAGACACATTTGTAAGCTCTTCGAGGTAAACCGTACGAGGAAGTTCAACATTTGATGCATATTTATTTACAATAAGATATGGCTTATTTTCAATATCAATTTCAACAATAACAATCTTTCCTTCGTTTTATCATTGTGAATGAGAATTTTTTGTTTCTAAAAATAGTAACTACTTCTCTGATAGCAGTAGATCTATGAGAAAAACAGTGATGACAAGAGAAGTGCTTCAAGCAAGAAAACGGTCGCCTGTCTAACAGCCAATCTAAGGAATAGGGTGAGCCTCCTAAATCAGAATGTCTGTTCGTCTCTAGTTTTGAAAGACCATTATAATGAATCTGTACGCAACACAATTGGAACTAATTTGGGATAATTGGATAGTGTAGTAATGTTGGTTTAATCTGCAAATGTAAGATCATCTGCTTTTCTTTCTTTACAAATACACCTGTTTTTATGGGATATTTGTAATATTGCAACTTTCAGTTTTAGGGTACCTAACACTTTTGATAAATTTGAACACTTCAAAGTTCCAATCTCCCAAATTAGTTCCGATCTTGTTGCGCGATAGTATTTTTTATTAATCTCGTATTTAATTAGTAACCGCAACACATGATACATATTAAGAAATAATACTAATAAATGTATGGGTGGTTCCATTGTAATTTCTCTCTGTTCCTATAGATTTAAGACGTTTTCATTCAACGATGTTTGTCTATTGATTTATTCTTACAATGCCCCGTGCGTTCTTCTCTTTTCCTGGTTTAGACGTGTCACGGATGCTATGTGTCTTGTATAAGACGGTGGTTCTAACAGCTGATGGCTGCGTGACTTGGTCAGGGTTCGTTATGTACGTCATCATGTCATGAGTTCAAGTTTCAAGATCATGTTTTCATAAATGCTATCGATCGGCGTGATATAGTAGGTATTACAGGAGGTTGGCGTGCAAGGCAATCCGGAAATGCACAGCGTTTAACAACAAAACATATCTGGTTTGATTTTTTTCTCTCAGACTAGTTTGTTGGATTTTGATGCTAGGATACAGGATTACTGTCTGATGTTATTGAAAACGACAGTGCATATCATAGATTACTTCTCCCAAAACATTCTATTGATACGTAACTAAATCGTGATTAACTCGCTACAATATGGATAAACCATATAGATCTACTATCGGCAATACAAGAGTTTTAAACTGCGGGCTACCTTGAGATATTTGTGGCAACTTACATGTAATCGCTTGGTGGAAACAGTGTGGCGGATTATAATCTTGCCAATGACAGGCATTATAGATGACCTTGAGTACTTTAAAATTCTTTTTTTTTGTTTGAAGAGGAACTACAGCTTCTTTCTCTAATCCCCAACGCTTGTTGCGATACACAGTATACATTTAACTCAGCTGATACATGTTACTGCTCATAAATGATGAAAGGAGAATATACACCTGTAAGCGATGTGTCTACAAGCGAAGTACTTGAATAGTTGGTTTTTCAACATACTTTAATGGGAGTAGGAAAAGAACTTGCAATTGATATTGACAACAAAAACGTAAAGCGTTACTGCTACTGGTCCTTGAATATTCGAAACTTGTTCTAGAATCATTGTGGAAACGACAAATAGTATCGCATAGCTTGCACAAATCTTGTGAAAAAACGCCTTTGCCGAACTTTGTACTGGACTTTATGATTTGTTGAGAACGGTATTCGTCAGCCGCGGTGGATTTATTTTCCTTACATGACAACAATTACGTACACTACCCTGGTCATATTTTTGTGTCCGTAGACGGGGCTGAAAATGTATCTTGACAACCAATCTTTCAGTTCATTTCAATTGGCTGTTATATAACACGTACTTTTAGATCGTAAAAATAAATAAAATAGATAAAATTAAAATAAAATAAAATACAATAAGATAAAATAAAATAAAACCTCTGTTCAGAGATAGAAACACTGCTCTGCTTTGCTTTGACTGGAGTGTGATCATGCGCATGCCTGGTGAGAGAAAGAAAGAAACGTCTGAAAAACGTTCCTCAGTGAAGCTGCAAACCATTCCCCTTCGTAGTTAAGAATATTAATCAGGGTCACCAATATTAATCAGGGGTCACCACTATTTATCGGGGTTTATAAATATTAATCAGGGTTCATCAATATTAATCAGAAGTCACCAATATTAATCAGGGGTCAGGCTACAAAATTGACGATCACTGAATTGAGGATAAGCGAAACAGCAATCTGTGTGTTCTCTGTCAGTCTGCCCCATCTATGCAACGTTCGT
>LD347085.1:61275-80395 GCA_001465055.1 Ptychodera flava | reverse complement strand
AATGGACCGGGATCAGGATTAGTGCCAAGTTTGGGTGGGCGTTTTGGGGCATGGCTCTGCATAATGAGTCTGTTGGCAACGGTTGCGATCGTTCGCATTATCTGCGCAATCTGTTTGCTCTCAAATCACACTCAGGCTTGGGTACGTACAGCCTTCGTTTCCCGGTTCGTTTCAGTTATGCCATGGCAAAACTCGAAAGAAAAAAGAAAGAAAAACTAGGAAGGAAAAGGAACACGTCAGGAAAATGGTAGGAAATAGGTAAACGGCGACGTCATGACCGATCACAAAAAATAAAGGAAATTCACGGAAGGGTCGAGACTTCCTTGAATCTCGTGTATCACGATATCTGTAATAGCGATCGCGGTCAGTTGCTCGGTTGCTTGGCGGCGGGATGATATCGAAAAATTATCACGAGTTATGTTTATTTTCGGAGCAATTGCAAGTTTTGCTCGAAATGTTTGTTAACCTTCGACTGGAATCAATGACAGACTGGGTTCCTCTCCGTTTTTCTTTCTACCTCCATGGTTATTGAAGGAATTAAAGTCCAGCTTTTGCCGAAATATTATTACGATGTAACGCGGAATCAATGAGCTGTCCTCAGACACGCGTATCCTAAAGTGTTTACAAGATTGGGTGGTGGCGCTAACTTGCTCATCTTGAACTGAAAGATTGAATGTTTCAACTGTTCAAATATCTTACAATTTTTGTTAAATTCTCATCACAGAAGTCCAAATGTAACTGGGATAATCGGTATATCAAAACCTTAGTAGTACCAGCCCTCCGAACACGACATGTAATTTCCACGTGTAAAAACACGTGTACATACGGCCATTTTCGGGGCCAGCATATATATCCAAAACAACCATCCAGTACCGTCACGTTCGGCCGTAGATTTGGAAGGGGGAAGTTGTTAAAAACATGGATCTCTTCAACTGACAATAATTAAATTGATCATGGAGGCTACCGCCATGTTTTGATGGTTATTTTCGATGCCATTCTCAGTGCAAACTACGGACTCTGCTTACGCGCTTTTCGCTAGAAAACATCGTACTACGGGTAAGCTTACTGACTAGTCCTCTTGCTAAGTCACGTCTCAAAATGGTTCACTTCCGTGATGTCATTGCACCATAAACGCTAGCAAAAGAGTTGATGGCAACACAAAGTTTTCATCCTTCGCCCGCTAATATAACTCTAAGTTTACATATAGTTTGTTTACATCGTAATTGTTCTCGTATGCACAGCAAATGTTTGACCAGTTTACACCTCTGCGCGTCACCGAATGATTGACATTTGTTTGAATCATGGAACGACTGTCTCCTGAGGGCCATTGCCTTTGTTCAGAAAGCGATTTTCCCCCTAATCGTCGTAGTTTTAAAAAACTTTGTGAAACTTTGCAGATACCTGTATGGCCTAGGTGTTTATGAAACAGTCTAATGTTCATGGTATGCCAATAATATATGTTTGAGAATCGTTTAGGCCGATTTTCACAGAGCGGTCTACCTGGCTATTGCCAGTTGTCACTCAAGCGCCATTATGAATTTTCAATAAGTTAGGGGCCTTTTATACCCCGCACACCGGTTTAAGACCAAAACACCAAAGGTTGGTAGAATATATCTTTATTAGCAATACAACGAAACACCTACCCACCCCTGGGGACGGACATTTAGACAACACCCTGTGCTCATACCATATAGCACAACCCACAGTATCATATCTTGATTGTGAGATTCTTTTTGACAACAGGGCGTTTGCTTTATACTGCGAAGACAGGATGTTTTAGATTTCCCCTTTCTAACAAATAACTATAGGAAATTACTCTGTGTAAGAGGAAGTTATCGTGAATTCAGTGGTCCAACAGCAGGCTATCACATTTTGCACCACTTGAGTTAAATAATTTATCCAAGTCTTTTATTCTAAACTATCTCACATATAAAGAAGATAGGGCCTCCATTATGAAAGCAATGGAGTGTCCTTAGGGGGCCATGTTACATCTCTTTGAAATAGGACCCTCTAGGACTTTGTTGATTTGTAAACTTGTTCAGCATGGTCTCTGTATTTGCCAGTCTTGCCAAAATGATTTTGGGAGATAGCATACTGTACATGTACATGCAATAGAGTGTCCAAGGAAAGGGGGGGCATGCTGTATATCTCTTTGAAATAAAACCCCCTAAGACTATGATGATTTCTAAACTTGTTCAGTGTAGTCACAAGTATTCATCAGTCTTATCAAAATGATGTTGGGAGATAGCATACATGCAAAGATTTCCATTTAATCAGAAAAAATATATGTCAATGAAAATAAAAGTTATGTATATCAAGTTCATCTACTTCGAATATCAATTTCTATGTTTATCCAAAGGTTGTGAATGCATAAACTTCAAGAAATGGACATTGTTTTATTAACCGGTACGTATTTGTGTTTTACAATATGTTGCATTGAGCTCTGAATTCATGTATGATTGTCCTCATATAATCCTTGGAGGAGGAAAATTAAGTCAATTAAGTGTGGAGATATTCCTTAATTGCTAAAAGTCCTCATGTTTCATCTTTTTTAGGGGACAGCAGTTGAGCTAACACACTCGCTGTATTCATTAACCCTTTAGCGCCAAAGTCAATTTCTGTCACCTTGATAAAATATAACCACTGAATTTCTGTTTAGATTTCACAAAATTTTGATCAAAATCTGTAGCCGATGAATAATGAGGGCCATTTGGTCCAAAATTATCAAAAAATTTACAGATAAAATCACAAAAAGTGTTAAAATGTTGCACTGAAATTTTGGAGGGAAACAGCTCTCTAAGGGTTAATTAAGTTCCAGCATCAACCAATCACTGGCAGATTTTCATACATGTACAGTACACATCCCCATTGCTGTTGATTGGGTTTATAGACCTAGGTGACGCTCTCCTGAGATGTCAGGATTGAAAATGTACGCTATATGATGATAAAGCACTGCTCATATTGTTAAGACAAACCAACCAACATGAGTGATGTTCTTGCATTTGATGCATGACTCCCATGCTTATAGAGTTGATAGCATACGCTTGAATTACACAGTAACAATCAAAACTTATCGCACAGATGATTGGTAATTTTTCTGTTCATTGCATTTCCTAATTGAAAGTGCGGTGAAACAGAGACAAGTCAGAAAGTAGGCCATGCATGTCACAGACACCCAGGAGTCATACCTGGCAAATATATTAGAATGGTAATGAGCTCTCAGTGACAAACACCTTCTTTTGTCAGGTACTCGTTGAGCTTTCACACCTTAATTTGATTTCAAAAAATCTCGACATTTTCCATATAATGAATGAAGCATGACATACCATAGACGACAGTGAGAAGTGAGACTGTCTATGGACATACTGTCACAGTTTTCATGATTAAAAAGTATGCAAAGGAGTAAAAGGGATAAAGAGGAGAAATATATTCACACACTCATCGTTAGAATGAATCAAACTCTGTGATATGAACAAAAAACTGGAAGGTATCCACTTGTGCTCAAACTTTCCTTCCTTTCAAAATGTCAGTATATGGTTACATCTGATTGGTCGATTGTCACCATTCACAGAAACTTAGGGAGTCTGTTTGTATTATTCAATTACAACAGTAAGATTCAGCCACCCAATTGGATAACAGCTTCCGAGGTGCTACACATCAGCCCTTCTCTTTAGTGAGCAGTGACAGTTTCCTTTGTGCATGTCATCATCATCATCAAGTGATTCATTTCTCATGTTAACTATTGTCACTTTTACAGTGTGACACCTTATTGTGAAGCTGTAGGCTGCAAATATGCTGCCCTGTCTTGAAGTGTGATATATTCAGTGATGCTTTAAATTTGAGCCTGCCGTAGGCTTTTTATGACAGTCTTGGATATTGTCAGGAGACAGTGCAAGATGCCACGCTGGGGTCAAAGTTGAGTGTAGAAGGGTAGCCATACTCTGTTGAATAGGAGGGCAGTGTGTTCTGGTTGAGGACACAGTGTCAGTGTTTGTTGTAATGGTTTACTGATTGTCCGTATTGCCCAGTGATTGTCTCTATGAATATGGAATTTTAATATTGGGAGAGTCAGGACATTTGCAGTAAAATTGAGCAAAACCAAGGTGCAACTGAGCATGCCCAGTGGGACATGAGAGTTTAGTTTACTGTGACAGCCTCCAATGCCAGGAAACACTAACTTTAAATGCAATCGCCAAGGGATACGCCATGTGTTTGAATTTTTTTTGGGAAATATGTCAAAAATTTACCAAATATTGTTTAATGACAGTTAGTTCTGCAATATGTACCTCTTTTAAGAATGAAATAATATTTAACCTAATTTTCACAAAACCAGTACAAACAGCTTACAGTAATAAAGATTATATTACATCTATTATGATATATGACATCTATTTCAACAAAACATGGACAAACTATGCACCAGTCTTAGCTGATAATATACCATAATAATAAATCGTCGGAGATCATATTTGCTGTAGGAAATATATCACCTTTATTTGGAGACTGAAAAGTGCAGTACAGTAAATATGATTTTAGCTATGAGTGTCATTTTATATGAAATATTTGTTTGACTTTACTATTCAAAAATAATCCCACATCCGGCAAAGAAAAAAAAAAATTGAATTGAAGCTTGAAGTGTGATGCTGGAAAGCTGAATCAGGTGACGTCTAAAAAATTAACTGTAAATACCCCACTTCTCAGTTTATAAGGAACTTTTTGAACCGGAACAGAAAGACTGTATATCATAATACAGTTATCTGAGCTATACACAAAACATATTTTATATATGCAAATACAGTGTAGGACACGAGCTGTTAGTGATTTATATATCATAATAGGAAGTTTATGCTTGTAGCAATGTTTTTAAAGCATACACTGATTTCAAAATTTTGATAAGACACTATTATTGCCTCCGACAGTAAAGCTGGATATCTCACTGTAGGAACACAGTCCCTCCTGTACCGTGTCAGAAATTGAGACTTTTAACCAAAATTTACTGTGCTCCTTGATTATCTCTTACCCTTGAATTGACCTTTCATAACAAGAAATCCAGTCAAACTTATAGATTTGCATTATTAATATAAATTGTCGAGTTTTCAGCTTCTGCCGGCGTAGTCACCTATTTCTTTATTTCTTTTCCGCCTTATGGCCGTTATTTATTTTGTTCACTGGACTACCCCTATTTGTGTGACAACTCAGGTGATGTGGTGTATGTATAGACACAGTTGGGTGGGGCCCACTTTTTCTGCATTCACACACAAAAAAGCTACAGAGGAACACAGTGTAATTATAGCACCACAGCAATAAACAGGCAACACAAGGCTGCCAGGTTAGGGCAGGTTTTGGAAAATCCCATGCTGGTAACAAAACATTAAGTATATGTACCCCTTTAAGCAATGTGACGGAAGTATGAGTTGGACATTTGTTTATACATACACGAGGTCACTTGTAGTTTTGATAAAGATTGTTTTGATATATGGGATATAACTGTAAGACTTATCACCCCCAATTTCTGGTGAATTGGTCCAGCCACACCATTGAAAATAATTTGGGTTGTGTCAAAAGTGTTGTGTTTATTAAAGGGTTGAAATTATATATTTGATGATTTCAAATATGCACATATGAATTTCATTTTGTAAATGAAATCGTAACACTACCATCATACATACAAAGTGACATGTATGATGATGTACGTTTTCTACATGTACTGTGCATGTAGTTCAGGATGTGAAATTTTTCCATGAAAACTACACGTATATGTAATACCTCCAGTACTTCTGTACAGTATTTGTTACACATGTAGGTGTGCAGAATAGAAAATATGACTTCTTTATGGGATTTTGTACTATTGTAGTAAGGGAAATATATTTTGTGAAAACCCGCTTTTCTGTCATATCTTAATGGACAAATAAGTCAATATACATGTATTTCATTACATGTTTTCAAAGTTTACATGTGTGTACATGTGACACACCTTAATGGTGACAATGTTTTCCCATAAATCTGTTTACATTTGTGTTTTCGGTTTCACACATGAAAAAGGATGAGGCTTGACCTCGTGGCCATGACCACATGTGTGCTGTGCATTCACTTCCTTGTTACACAAGCAGTCTATAGGCAAACCAGTGGGTGTTCACCCAATACGCCCCCATTCTCACGTGTTGAGGTCCAATGACAAGAGAGTAAACAAGGGTTGAAGCCAGGCTATCCCAATTAAAGGAGGGGGTTATCCAACGGAATGCGACATCCTTCAAGTTCTGGATATCTGCTGAAGCTGTGGGGCTGGGTTAAACCACAACAACAGCGCTTTCAACATCTCAAGATTATGATACAGTACTCAAGCCACAAGAGTGACATTTCAAACCAAAGTTGAAACTGACCTGCGTAGGAGGAACGCTACTTTACTTTACACTCTCCTGTTGCCAAAGAAACGTTCTCAAGTCGCCCTTGAGATATGCCCTATGTACATGTACCTTCATGCACATACCATATTATCATATCCTAGTATAAAAACTACATACTTATCACACACAGACAATATTATAGAAGTTAGAAATGTTTTCCTAGGAGGGTAAAGTGATTCCTTCATAATATCTTTTATCATCAGAACTACATGTACGTGTACTACCGGTACTGTCATTTTGTGTGATTGATATACACAAGGAAAGAAGATATCAAACCAACCCCATACCGGTTGTGAGATCAATGCATATGCCTGGATTATTCTAGTCTTGAATCTGTTAGGTTGTCCTTTTCAAACCCAAAATGAGCAGGTATAACTGTATTTTCAGTTCACAGAACTTGAATGAAAGAGAAGCAACTAGGTTAGCTGATGTACAAGGTCACTTGTACTGTCTTTTGGTATAGCAGACTGAGTTCTGAGTAGAAAGGTGTCCAACAGTTCATCATAATTGTAGTCTGTAGACTGGAAAAAAAGACCTGTTAGTAAAATGCTATTCAACATATACTGGTATACACTGTATATTAACTAGAAAAGAGTATCTGTATTAGAGTGGTGTTTTTGAAAAAAAAAGATATACACTGTACCCTATGTTAAGACTGAAAAATAGTTTACTTACAATGGCTTACAGGTAAGAATTGCTAGTGAATTCAATTTTGTAGTCAGGAATATCAGATTTGAAGTTGACTCATTTGTTTATAGAAATAAGCATTGTCAATGTTTTTTTCTGCATTGGTTTTATGGAATGCATACCATTTCTCTAAATTTTCTTGTTAATACCAGTGTGATTGCCTTTGATTGCCAACGGTTCATGTCATTGTAACACTTCTTTTGAGTCTGTATTATCAGGAATATCAGTGTTAATCACACTTGTACCTGTATACACTGTACTTGTACGTACATGTCCCATGATGTTTGACAGTATGACATCATAGGGTAATGTGTTAAAGACAGCGTGACCAAATCGGGTGGGGACAATCTTGACTTCAAAGCCATCGGCACCCACTGACTCAAGCAGGTGTATATTGTCAAGTATTTCTAAATATAGCAGTGACGTTGTAATTGTTATGATCCTGTCAGCATTACACCCAAGACGATAGAACCCTGGGTTTCATCCCACAGCAAATATTGACCAAATGACTCAGAACTTGTACTGTACTTGAGGTCTGAGTTGTATGACAGTAGGCGGTCAGACTTCAGCTTCAAGTTCATGTGGACTTACTTGTACATGTACTGAGTACCGGTAGAGTATACAATGTAGAGTGCTCCACTTGGCTTTTCTTGGCAGCCTTTACTGGCTGGTCAGCGCGTTCAACCCATGATCTACACAACAGCATAATTAGCACAACATTTTATTCCTTCAATTTATTGTGTTTTGGTATTTATATGCCCACAGACTTGGAACATGTCTGATGACTCACTGACACTTAACATGACAATCAGGATCAGAAACTGTATTTTCTTTTGCTATGTACAATGTATATGTACTGTACTGGTGCATGCCCCTCGGTACAACTTACAAATTTTTGTACAAAAAGTAAATATCATTATAATATGCTTAGCTGGAATCCGGCAATCTGATTGGCTGGAGCCGGGGTTTATATTCTCAACAAGAAGACCTGCGCGCCGCGTAACACTTTTGAGCTCGCGCAAATTTCGAACGCCAACTTGAGAGCTCACCGCGCCATGATGGCTTCAGATTGATTTTGATTGTTAAATTTTAGTCTAGTGCAGCCTGACGAACCAACAAATGAAGAGTTTCTGTAAGGAGCGGAGGCTATGTAACAACAACATGATTTTTCAAAAGTTTTTTGAGCGTTTTTTTTAGTAAAATTCTTCAAGTTCGATGTCTAATCGCGATATCGATGCGTTGCGTAACCGTATTTTTTGAATTCAACTGTGCACGCGCGCGCGTTTGAAACGTTCTTTTTTAGAGTTTGTATGAGGCTGGGCGCTCCTGAACTCTCGTTCCAACTTCGGCCCTAAATAACGAAATTGCCCACTTGTTATTAACTTCAGCATATGATAATGAGGTTATAAATGGTGCGCTCGGGTATTTGGTTGCGGATATAAGACCTCTGGGGTGAAAATTAGCATATTTGGGTGAAATAATCACCTCGCCTCGCTCGGTGATTATTTCCCGCCAAATATGCTAATTTTCACCCCAGAGGTCTTATATCCGCAACCAAATACCCTCGCTTGCCGTTTATAACCTCTAAATAAAAAACCTGTATAATCTTTTGTTATGACAAGAAAATACATTCATGACCTGCGAAAGACTATCCTCTAAATGTTGGCATCTTTGTCATGGGTCTTCTGCCATGTCCATGACCTGGTACCACTGCTGACTCGACATCTTTGTTGTGGGTCTTTTATAACGTTTACCACCTGGTACCACCACCAACTCAACATCTTTGTCATGGGTCTTCCTCCACGTCTACCACCTGGTACCACCGCTGACTCAACATCACTGAAAGCTGCTGATTCAGTCAGGTATATCAATTGTTACCTGAAGAAAACCACAGAATTGTGTGGCTTCACTTTTGTTGATCCGAGACCAGATTTTGTGTGAGTTAAAGTATGTGGTTAAGAGAGTCATGTTTGTGGATGACCTTATTCATCTGATCGCGTTTGGCCGGGAAACTTTAGTGCGCACAATATTGTTTTTGATCAGCAGAAAGGAAGCTGATAGGCTGGCCGTATCAGCACTCCACGCCACACCAAGCAAACCCTAGTCATGTCAGCAACAAACTTGTTCTCACCAGGTTCCCAAGCTGCCATCTTTGGCAAAAGACTTGAGATGATCAGTTGCCTTAAAAGGTTGGCAATGCTTGTAGGAGGTGTTGTATAACATATGTTCGAAAGTGGTACTATAAAAGTGCTGTACATGCACATGTGTATGTGATATTCTCTCTATTCACATGTTTGATTATAGTGTTTTTGCACAGGCCGTCCGCCAGAGTATACATGTACATTGTAATGTACATGAATACACGTACTATTAACAACATACTCATAAGTGCTGTCATAGACCCTAATTAGGGTCTATGGTGCTATGGATGTACATGTATGTATAATATAGACAATGTATAGCACATGATCTACTGTACATGCAATTCATCCTGCAAGATGTACACAATGTGGATGAACTGAGCAGGGATGTTGTGACCCTAATATTGCATACCACATGTAGATGGTTGGCCAATTCCCAGCAGTGAAAACTCCAGCAATCTTCAATCATTCCAATCAGGGAATAGCAGTGTGCCCCCCCCACCCCCCCCCCCCCCACCTGGTAATACACATAGTTTTTCCCATCAGATGATGTTATATCGTGACGATATTCACAGTTTATTCATCCCCAGTGGTGGTAGAACTGCCAATATGTCACAATGCCCTTGAATAAATCAATGTATTATGCTACTCTGGAGTTATAAACTACATATGATATAGAGGATGTCTCTGTATGTGTACTTTCCAGTATCGGTTAACTTTATATAAATCAAAAACTTTCAGAGTGAATCTAATCTGTTTGTTTGATAAATGAAAAAAACGGCAGAGGTACATTGTAAATTGGAGAAGTTATTTTTGAAAAAGTTTAGCCTTCTTCAAAAAGGGATTAGAGTGTACAGCCTTGCATGTTGATTTTTGTTGAATTTCCCCTGGACAAGCGCTTCAAACAATTATCCACAAAGCTTGAAGGTAATGGTGTTTTAATATATCATCTATACAAGTAGTGTAAGTAATTGTGATTATGGGGTCAGCCAGCTTTTGGGATACTTAAAGAATTTGTGAAAAGGACTCTGCATAGTACAGACTGAAACTATGAGAGATTCAGTCGTGTACATGGATGGGTGCTATGCCGCCCCGGTAGGATATTGTTAAGTACCAATACATGACTGAATTTTATGGCTGAATCTTTCAGTCAAATAAAGTACAGTATAGTTACATGTAGTTCTTTTAGCTTTCTTTGAACAAAGTCTCGAACATTATTGATGGGGTGATAGTCTGGGACATTGTAGGAATTGAAGAGCTTGGTCATTGGAGGATTAATGTAACATTACTGCAGTTTGTTTCCTGAAACATTGATTGGCTTGTACAGAGTTCTGTTGCATTTTAAACACTAGAAAGAACTGTATAGTAGGTCTCGTGATTTGCACATGGTTATTAAGGGGACAGGAGTGCATGGCTCTATGTCGGAGGTCACACCAGTCCGTTTGAAAGAACTAGCCAAGTTACATATTCATTGGCAATCTTCCAAAGTTGTGAGTAAACACAGGCCAACCCACGCCATGTGAACAAAACAAAAGATCACCTCATTTGAGTGATGCAAGTCATGACTGTTGGTTTCTTAGCAAAGGAGTTATGGTATCTTGTGTTTGTGTGCACAGTTACCTGTGGATTTGTTGACACTGGCCACATGCTACAAGCCTGGGTCATCCCAGCCTGCTTTATGGCAGTTGTGATTAATGTTATTGGTCTCTGCTGATGTGGACGTTGTGATAAACAAGGTGTATTTGTACAGAGTAGTCAGATATGACACATGTATTCTATGAGGGCTTCCCTGTCAGTTTATACACACAGATAGTTCTTTTTAATAAACCAAAGTTATTCTCCAGGTATCAGATCAGAAATTATTACTGCATTTGCAGTTAGTGTTTATTAAGGTAGTATGCGCCTCGAAAGTCAAAGACTTTAACTTTTGCTCAAACATTCCTCGACAAAACTTTCAACCATTCTCTCACGAAATCAAAAATAAAACCAGGGATCACCGCGCAAATTTTGGTCCTACTATAAGTAGTACTGAAGGGAGTTGAAGGATAAACATGAGTTTTGAAGTGAAAAATGTACAACTCCAATTGTAAGAGAGTATTTGTTGCTCCTGGCTATTAAAGTTTAAATTTCAATGTGTTGGTTATGAACTATGGTCAGTGCGTGCGTTTGCAAGTATTCTGTGACAATGTTGGGAGAGCCCTCAACAAACTCAATACTGTAGGCAACCACTGATAGGCAAGACACATCATGCCACTTCGGTGAATGAGGAAGTCTGTCAAATGTTTCTTTATACTGTTGTAAAAGAAGGTCGCTGAGGTCATGTCTTGCTTGCACTGAAAACCTGCACAGTCCTGGGGAGGGGGGGGGGGTATTAGGGAGTTTTGAAAATTTGTTTCAGTGCCCATGGTGCATGTGTAGCCTGGAATCTATTTCAACAGAACTATGGTTTTGATTATAGTCACACCCAAAATGATTGCAGAGACCGAGGAAGTCTTTTGCAAAAAATTCCCAAAACATGCACACAGTGGAGAAATATGCTTGAATTTGACACCTGCATACTGCACCATGGTTACTCTTTAGTACCACACAGGAAAGACAAGTTTGTTAAATTCTTGTTCAAACAGGATGTACAGTTAAAAAAACGTCAGAAAATCAAACAAAATCTAGAGCCCAACAATTGTGGTTTCCAAGATAGAAATATTGACCATCAAACAAGGTGATGTTTGACGAATATTTTAAAGGATATATTCCCATAGTTTTGAAACTATGTGAGAGAGAGGGAAGATCTTAAACAACGCCTTTATGCAAATACTCTGTGGAAAAGATTTCTCCTTTCCCTGACATGACATCACACAGTAAAATGCCGATCTAGTGCATTTTGTTTCTCTGGTACCAAAATTTGCCAATCTACTGTAACATGTGAGAGCCCCCTAGAGTTGTAAAACTTGCATTGTGCCGTGGTAACAGTAAACAGTGGCTCAGTGGCACACCATATTGATAATTTACAACATGTGAAATTTGCTGAATGTGTTAAATAATTGTAAATGTAACAATGTTTTTCAAAAAGAGAGATTGCTGTATGTACATTATTAATCCGCAGTGAAATCAGCAAATATATGATCCCAAAGCCTTGCTGACCTTAAACCGCATATTGCTGCGATGTTGTAAATCATTTCGTCACTAATCAAATATGACAACCCTTGATATACTTTACGTTTACTGGGCTTTTACTTGTCCTCGATAGTGATATATGAAATGCATGTAAAATGCATCAGTAGTGGAAATCCAAAATGGTCACCAGTACAGCTGTACCTGTGATTAGACTTCCAGGTGACTCCACATTAGAAGTATAGCATGTGATCACGGTCCCTCCTTGTGGAGGGACTGTGATGTGATAGAGAACCAAATAAATGTCAACAAGCAGCTTGTCAAATGACAATCTGTTCACTGCTGATAAAGCTGAAGTGAAAACTAAATTGATGAAGAATCAAATGGGATGTATTGGATACAATGAAATCCGTACGCTTTGTTTACCTTTAACAATACATGCCAGGTCGGGAAAATGTACAGAAGTTGAAGAGATTAGCAATTGGTCTAGAGCTTCATGTACATATGTTTTGCTGTGTGACCCCCAAAACAGGACATAGAGCCAATTACCCATGACTTTATTGTTGGCCAGTGCTGTGATGATGCAGCATAGATTTGTATATCTTTAGTAATATATCACAATTCACATAATTTAGTTGTGCATATTACGCATCAAATGTAGGACTGTTTTTAATTATTAAATATTTGAAACTAGAAACACACTGGTCGTACTTTAATTCTTAAGTGTGTAGTAACCCATAAATTTCCCCAAAAGTTGGCAGCAAAAAACGGTAAACAAGGTCACATGACAGGAACTGTGCTGATGTCAGTTTTCAAGGAGATGGCTTGGTCTCAATGGAGTCTGTCGCTGGTATACCCGTATCAGTACAATCCAACAGGTGTGAAAAGAGCAGTGACCTATTGACCCCACACCATTGTTATTGCAGTGGAGAGGAGATCCCAGCTTGCAATTTTGGTGTGGTGACTCACTCAGTCTTGCTTGGATGCTTTTGCTGGTACCAAGTCAATAACCGCAACTCTCCTACCCTTGTCATCACCTATTCCACATCTCAAGCTGCCGATCTGTGTGTATGAACCATGCAAATCTATACACTGAGTTACTTACATTGGCAGGTGTTGTCACGGACAGTAGAGTATAGTTATGTCATGCTATTACGATATTGCCAAGTACCTGTGTATCAAATGCAGACCTACAATATTAGGGGCTGATTTTGCACCCCGTTGTGTTGGAGTTTCTGAGTCTGATCATTTGTATATTTATTGTTTTCAAGCAGAGCATATGATATGACAAATCAAATTATTTCATATTACAGTATATGCTGAAAACAATTTTGTGTAAGGTACAAACACATGTACATGTAGTCAAAGGGAAAAATGTACTCACTATATCACACATTGTTTCTGTTGTCATTTTGTTTTGAACAATAGCGACTCAAAAAGGTTACTTGTTGCTAGCTATATCTGATCTGTGTTTATCTCTTAGACATCCAATGGAATACCATGATCTCTCTCAATAACAAGGTCTCTGTGACTCATTAATGACTTACCACCATGTGCTATGGTTGATCTATGCCCTCAAACACACTGATAATTCATCAAGTGTTTCCTAAATTTGACGTGCTAAAGAGAATGTTATCACTTCTTTCAGTGTACAGTTATCACACATAATCAGGGGTACTGACCTTTTACACTCTGGCTATTCATACAATTCCACTGTTTAAGCCCTGTGTGATAAAGTTTAATGATAAAAACATGTAAACAAGGTACAAATATGAAGAAGAGCTTGTCATGGACATTGTAAATTGTTTCATATGATAAGATTTAATGTTATGACAGTGTGCTAATGTATTTATCGGAGTTGTTTTTGATACAGTTCAGTATGGTAGAGCTTTATCTTCATGATCATCTCTACCGGTGCTTGACAAAGTTTCTGTCTATAGCAAAATGGCAAAGTAAACACAACCTATACACTAGACCACAGTACATATATATTGAGTTCACCAGGGCACCCGAAATCTGGCTAGTGCAGCCAATAATACTACAATGCACAACACTAAGTACATGTATGCATGTGGGCAACCTCTAAATCCTCCAGGATTGCCATCACAACACCTGGTTATGCCAACAATACCATGAAAGTGATCACTGTGTCACTTTCCAAATACCTGAAATATGGAAAAATTCTAGTCTGTCAGAGACTTACTGCCGGTACATTTGCATGCATGTACTTTATTAAAAGCTGTTGGTAGATGAAGTAGCACTGATAAGGAATTGAAAGGAGATGCATGTAATGTCAAATCAAACAAAACTTTGCAGGGAAGTTTGTCCATAAATGCTACCCAGTATTTGGCCCACACATGTGTGTGAGGTGTATCTAGCAGAATAGCACCTGGGAACTAGTGGATTAATTTTATTTGCTTGGCAAACCAAACTTTGAAACATTCTTCATCCAACGGTCACTACACCTGCCATATGCAGAAGTAAACAACACTTTCTACATCCAGTGTGTTAGATGTAAACACAGAAGATTGTACATCATGGAACATGATATTTATTAAGAATAGCCAAACAAACAGCTTTAAATAATAATTTTATAGCCTGACTATTATTTGAGTTGATAAAAATGGGATAAATGTAATATTTCATAATTTCTAAATGTCATTATGCCAAGTGTAACTATAAGGGACCAATGAGGAACTAGAAAATGGTTGAGGAACTCTGTAGGCCTAACACAGACCACCAACTACCCTATTAATGAGAACTGTAAACTACAGGTATCAGAGGAGACTTACTGGAATATTCATGACTGAGAAATTTGGAAATAATTGTGGATAAGTCCTGCACTCAGTCACAGACCCTCATTGGCCACGCACTGTGGCATGTTAGGCCCTGGTCAACTGAAGTGTAATTACTGAATTTTAGGAGAGCTGTGCTGTTATCACTGGTTTTCTTGCAACCAGAATGTTCAGGGTGAATAATCAGTGTGCAGGTGACAGAGCTGTGGCATGCGTGAGAGTCTAGGCACAGTTCTTAGCTTTTGATATTTGTGTTACAATGTCCTCAATGTGTTGAGTTTGATCATTATCATATACCCATGCCCATATTGCTACATCCTGGTGACGTTCAACGTAAAATATCAGCCGTGATATTTCACGGTAAACGTCGAGATATGCACGATGAACGTCATCAGTTTCAGAGTTTTCCCGAACTACATTAGCAGTTTGTTGGTAAACAACGTAAACAACAAAATGGCTGCCGCTCCCCGCCTGCGAAGCGATGTCGCCGACGTAAAAACTTGAAGGGCTTCGAGGAACACGGGTATTTCTGGTTGCAAAATACGGAAATATCACGTTGAGTCTTGAAATGTTTTCCCATGGTATTTTTTTGGTCAAGTTCTAGCAAACATTCTGCCGTTCGCACGGCGCCGGCACTGTGCACGGTCTCCACCGAACAGGTAGTGAGCGCTTGGCGTGACGGCGATGTCGCGCGCGCGACGACTGTTGACATGGCAACTCTAAAGGTAAAGTAACAAAATGGCGTCCCCTCTCCGCGCGAGTTCCGTGCCGTACGACGACCGAAATCAGGATAGATTTAAAGCTGAGCGGTTTTTGATCAGTTACAGTTGTAATAGCATATTGCACCTTAAGATGTTCCTTCTGTATGACGATTTTTGTATCCCGGTGTCTTTCTTCTTGGGTTTCATTGAGATATGGACGACTTGCAGCGATGTCGCGCGTGATGTTGCCATCTTCGTCGTATACTTTATGAATGAAGCCTGTTCACATAAACATTCTGATATTTATGCGCAAGGTGTAATAAAGTAAAGCCTCAAAATTTAAGGTTTTTCGTTCTATTAGTAAAAATTCCCTAAAATTATGGGCATGGGTATATGATAAATCGGTTATTACCCAATATCGCCTGTTCCTTGTGTCGTATCAGCATTCGTGTCATTTGTGCTGCGTCAGACACTCGACTTCGTCTCGTGTCTGACGCAGCACAAATGACACTCATGCTGATACGACACAGGAACAGGCGATATTGGGTAATAACCTCTAAGTACAAAACACAACCCACCTGTACAGGTGTACAAAATATTTACGCATCGAACAAAAAATTTACAACATTCAGAAAACTAAATAGAGCCTTACTAATCACCCTGTAATAAAACCAAAAGTCTGCAAAGGATATTGTTCTCCCACCTTTGTTCAAAAAATTCCAGTTCCATCAACCCTGGACTCCAGTGGTGATTTTCTATTTAAACTATCAGGTTTAAAGTAAGCTGTTGGTGTTAAGGTAGTATGCTCCTTGAAAGTGAAAGACTTAAACTTTCGCTCAAATTTTCCTCAAGGAATCTTTCAGCCATTCACTTTCAAAATTAAGAATGAAAACCGGGGGGTCACAGTGCAAATTTTTGCACTTGAGAAACAAATTACTCAAGATTTACCAATGTTTTGAAATTCAAAATGGCCGCCATCCCAATGTTAACTCAAACTTTTCAAAAAAAATACAATGGTGAAAGTTTTTCTTTCTCAAAAAGGCTTCAAAATGAACCCCCAAGAATTGGAAAAATTTGAGAGTCCGAATATCTGTCCCAGAGGCGCGTTCTACCTTAAATAGGTGCACATTTTCTCAAGTGAAGAATACAGTATTCTCAATTTAATAAAAACACATTTTGAAGTTTTTATGGGATGAAATAATTGTCACAGACATGCATGTAGTGTGTACATAGCATTGAGTGGTCACTCAAAATTCTTCAAGGGTCTTTTTCCCAAATTAAAATGTGAGAATTTTTTGCATACTGGTGTTGTTCATAGCATGTTGTACAAACAGCCATTTCAACCTTGTAAATTAGCTTTTTAGGTCTGGCAAGAATATGTGAAATCAGATTGTATTGACACAAAGGGTGTCATCGGTCTCCCGAAAAAATCCTGATTTGTATGCCGTTCATGTGTGAAATGTGACTTTCTTTTTGTGACTTTCTATTTCAATGCAAAAACTCCACATTTGACTCAGAAATGAAGGGCAGAGTAAGAAAAATTTCAGAATATAAGAATGCTAATGCTCTTAAGTTTGGACCCTCATAATCTGATGCCGTTCATGACTCCGCCCTGCTTCAAAGTTAGAGAGGACTTGCTTAGATTATGGTGTGGTGTTGTATTGATTGATACCAATCCAGGGAGTCATAAGATTTAGAAGCAAGGGGCCATTACACTTTACCGCAGTGTATGCTCACTGCATTCAGAGCATGTCTCTACTCCTAGCGCAGTACTACAACGGTATGGTGGACAAACGTTTGATCTTCAGAACTCAAATTTAGTGGGCAATGGGGAATGCAGACTTCTCTGAAAATGTTTTTGCATTTTATCAGTTTTGTGACATCCATTCTTGAATGCAAGACATCTGTAAACGATGTCAAAAAAAAGAATTCCACTTTAATAGACCAGTTTTATGTATCTGAAAATGAAATGCTGTCCTGAATTTTATTTTTTCATTGCACTGTCATACTTGCCACACATTTTAGGTTTACCTGTTGCAGACGCAATATCATGACCTGCATGTATGTTGTCATGCGTCATTTCATCAATAAAGGAAATGGTTTTGTATTCAGAAAAAAATCAAATAAAAATCATAACAATATGTGCTTAAAATGACCCTAAATGTTCTATAGCTAAATAGGTGTATCACCAACCCTGGATACTCCTAAACACATGAAATGTAAAACTTGTACCATTTCCACCTTGGCTAACCAGCTCATGTGGATTCATGCAATTCAACCATGCAATTCCATTAATACAATTTCTGAACATATGGTTTTCAAATATTATCAGCCAATTTTCAAATAGCTACGCTTCGTATTATTAGTTGGCGCGGCGCAGTCTACCCCAATTTAAGAGCGAACAGGTGTTTCAAATAATTGTGACACCAAAACAGCCTCCACGATTTCATATTTTTCACAACTCACCTCATGAATTTCCACCAATAGTTTGTATCAATCAATCATCAAATGAATATTGAGAAAAGAACAAACATCCTTGTCCTTGAAGTTTCTCAAATGCAAAGTTGATTGACATGAAAATGTTTTGTTTCATCCACAGACAGAGGAAATTAGAGAATTCAATAGCAGAACTTTCAGATGAAGAGGTATGTATGTCAATTTTGTTTTAAGATCACGTGCAATGTCTATATATTTTAGTAAGGCTAGTCAACAAGATTTTAGAAACCGTTATTCAGATCAGCAATAGAAAACCATCCTTGGTTTTCTGACAGGTGTATGTCTGCTTGTCCTATAGCGCCCTCAAGGGTTGACATTGATATTCTCTCAACAATCACAGAGATTTATAATCAACTGACATCAAACAAAGAACTGTCAGCTGTGGTCAATCCCCAGAAATTTTTGCCAAAGTTAAATCTAATTAGAGTACCTGTTTGCATGTTGATTTGCATATTTTTGCATACATTAACCTATGACCTGCAGTAGGTTTAAAGGTCGCCATCAATATCTTTGATGATAATCTTGTGATGAGGCCTGCCAGTTTAGGTGTGTATATTCCATGTTGATACTCCACCAGTCTGTAAGAAAACGTAAATGATATAGTTTTGCAAGGGTAGAGTAAGAAAAATTGAGAATATAAGGACGCTAATGCTTTTAAGTTGGGACCCTCATAAATCGATGCCTTTCATGACTGGCCCTGCTTCAAATTTTGATTGCAAGATATATTATTATGTGTGATTTTTGAAAAACTTAGATGTGATTACTGTGTAAGATTGTAGTACGTGTGT